>BMAV01002851.1:386197-426434 GCA_019973955.1 Trichonephila inaurata madagascariensis
ATGTGCTACGTTTCAGCCACAAAAATATAATCAAGTAGTGTTTTCTATCCACTGAAGATTTTCCGTATAGAAAGGCTGATAAGCCTTAAATTGTTATAGGATCTAAGCTCTGACGTGAACTTCATGAAGAAATTTTGAGAGCTTGGACTGAACTAAATTGTTGTCCTTGTCACTGAACCTTTTTTTTTTTTTTTTTTTTTTTGGATTAGGAGTTCAACGTGCTATCCATTGCGCTACAGGGACGCAACGGAGGATTTTCCTTTTTATGTATTCTGTTGGACTATTATTTTTGCTTTTTACTATTTATTCATTTTTTAATTTAATTAGCAAATTAATATTTGAAAAAACTACATTAACTTTAGATGTCATCCTCTAGAAGTTTAAAAAAAATGTTTTTGAACTTGAGTGGATGAATAAAAGGTATTTTATCAGCGACTGAAAACTTGAACAAGATATATATATATATATATAGGGAGAGATTAAACTAATAGTAGGAATTGAAAAATAGTCTATTCTGTGCAGCTCTATGTCTTCTATCCATCACAGCTGGCATTCTTGTTGACATCTTGTGAGGAAAGGGAAAATTTTTGCAACGTGTTTATGAATTAAGAGATAAAATAGCGGATTTTTCTGGAAGAGGAAAACTGACCGGAAGCTGAAAAATTTCCAGATAGTTTATTTGTGATAAAACTGAGGTACCTGGTGGATATATTCGAGAAATGAAACATCTTCAGTTTTCAACTCTAAGGAGCAAATATACAGATGCTAGATACGATAATAAAAATCCATGATTTTCTTAGAAAATAGGAATTATGGTACAGAAATTAAAAAAAAAAAAAAAAAAAACACAAAAAAGAATTAAATTTTAAATTATTATTTTATTACATCAAAATGAATTTTGCTTACTTCCTATCAGTAAATTAATAATTTTTTTAAATAATCTTTTATCTCCATCTTTTTCATATACTCGTCCCCGCCCCATTTAGAATTATCACGCCCCACAGTTTGAGAAACACTGGTTTGTCTAGTTTTGCTCAAAACATCTCTAGTATTTCCCTTCGTAATCTAAAAATAATCTAAGGAAATCATTCATCCCGCAAACAAATACATAGTCTTATCTATAAAAGTCTACATTATATTTCCTACATAATAAAAAACGTACTCATCTATTTTTAGCTCGGGAAGTGCCCAAAATTTCTCTCCATTCTCTAAAAATAATCCAGCGACTAAATTCGCAGAGATCTTGCCGACAGAAAACGACTTTTCTCCCAAGTGGGTATTCATTATTTTCCGACCAAATTCCATTCACTAATTCGATTTTTCATGCATCTCTGGTCGGAGAGGGAGTCATAAATATGGGTCCCTTCTCATATTATTGGATGCATATCGAAGGTAAGGGGGAAAAAAACGGTAAGAATTAAAGTACATCAGAGGATGATTAAGAGGCGGAAGAGCACAGAGAGACAAGGGTGATAAGACATCGAGGGAAGACGATCGCTCAGGAGTCCAGATCCTTTTCGCTTTTCCTGTTTTTGCTCTCTCTACAGGAGAGCTCACCCGGAAAACGCGAAACCCCATAACACGGAGCTCCAATTATGGGGAGCTCCTCGGAGTGGGAGCTTAAAAATGTTTGAAAGGATGGGGAGATGTCAATATGTTACTTTATACGTATTCTGACGAATAAGTTCATGTCTAGAATGACGTAGTTGACTTATAAGGATGTAAAAAATTAGATGGCTTAAATTATTTTGACGTGTGATACATTTTTAATATAGGACATTTCTCGTATTTGAATGGAAAATAGTTTAAATATAGAAGAAAAAAAACCATATTATTGTTGTTATGATAACATAATTAAATTACCGATATACTTTCAATGTCAAAAAAGGACATTTTATATTATTTCTTATTAAGAAATTTTTGTTAAATAGTTTTTACGCTCAATTCTTTTACTTCTTTGACGAAATGTAAAAAGTTTAAAAAGGTAAGCTGTAACAACTCTTTTCATTAAAACCTGTAACAGTCTCAAACAGTAGAAGCGCCCTCTAGGGACCACATTTTTTCAGTTCAGGCCAGGTGAGGAATAAATTTGTTCGCTAATAAAAACCCTCCGTGATCTTTTCTCATTATTTTTGCTGACGATATGTGTTGTCTTTGAGAAACTGAACTTGAATTAAAAAATAATTGTTGCCCTAAGGCAGACTTCATTAAAACCGACCCTAAATGTATCCCTTTTAGTTTAATCGTTAAGGTCAAAATTAGATTATTTCATAATTAATTAAAGAAAATCTGAATGGGAGAGAGAGAGCTATAGTTGTGATAAACTTTTATTTATAAACACTGTTTGTGAAACAGAAGATCTAAGAATCACAATAAATTTCAACAATGTTTAATTCTATTTGAAAATCCCTTACTAAAAATAAAATAAATTCTATGTTTCATGTGTACAGTATTTTAATTCGATGTCTCTCTTTTCAAAAAACAACAATGCTCGGAAAAAATTTCTTACAATATGTATCCTCAATTACAAAGTTGACGGGTTCTTTTTAGGTGCAAAATTTATTTTTACCACTTCTAATTAATGGTTTGTATTTTAATTTAGCTCCTTTGGGAAGAATTGTTTTTAGGTTTTTCTAATCCCGAGAGTAAAATCTGAAATATCTAGCAGGAAGAATTTCTTGGAAAGGAATTACTTCTCATAAAAAAGACAGAATTAACAATTCTTTTAGCTTAGACATACTAATACAAGAGTTATTTAATTAGATTAAATTTGTTTGGCAATCTTTTATGTCTTCAGAATTAGAAAAAAAACATAGAATTTATTTATTCTAAAAATAATGCTGACTTCTGTTGAGTAGAAGTATCGAATGTGCTTAATTTATAATTATATATCTGTACGTTTCCGTGCTTGTTTTATATTTTATTGGTATTATATAAGTTGTTAACCACACACACACACAGTTTGCCACCAGCGTATATACTCGTCTATGTCAACTCCTGTGTTGTGGGCCTCGGACGTATATATACATCCTACCGAAATGCGATTCTTTTCTTTGTGTTGTTTTCAGTGAAAATATTCCGAAGGCTTTGGAATGGCAATAAAAGAACTTTGACAGTGTTTGTGCGAAGGATTTACTTGTTTCATAGAAAAATCTGCTTATTTGCGTCTTTCCTTTACCTTGCAATACTCCACATATACGCACCTATCTGAAAAAAGGAGACACTGGGGATTGAATCACTTAACTTTTAATTGGCAGTTAATAAAATTCAATATATCGCACCCTACATCAGCATAAAGTTAAGTTACATAAGGAATTATCCTAACACAAATATGTATGATGTACACATATGTCAAGGAAATAACAAACCTCTTCCTGCAATTGGTAACTAGAAAAAATCTAAAAAAATTCTTTAAAAAAAAATCAACTGTTCTATATCATGATAGTAATTTTACAAATAATTATTTCAATGCGATCTCATTTTATGTCTAAGTTTTGTAATGTTTTTCTTCTTTTATACTTAAGGTATCTGACTACTTGCGACAATTTGTTTTTTTTTTTTTTTTAAAAAATGGAGATATGGGGGGTTTTTTTTTTTTTTTTTTGTCATTTTTAGATTTGTTTAATATGTTTTAAGGTAAAAATCCTAAAATTTAAAACAGAAATTTTTTTATTGTTATTAAAATGGGAAAAAACTGGTAAAATCGTACAGAAAATTACATAAATGGGGCTCGCTCTGTACAAAAATTTTATAAGCAAATTCTCAACTTTGATGTGTTACTTTATTATTAGTGTTTGAATTGACCTTCATGATAAGAGATATTTTAATTTTTACAAAAACTAGAACTCTTTATCTTAGTGATTATATGAAATTGCTTAAAAAGACAGTGATTATATTCACATAAAGGACTATAAATTTTGAAATGAAACAGTGATTGATAAATCTTATAGTTAAAACACTTCTACTGTTATGCAGAACATACACACACAAAATTTCAGCAAATTATTTTCAAAACTTTTTGAGCAATCGCTGTTCCCGTTTGAACTTTTCGCAAAAAACACATTTCGAGTAAAACGCATTTTACAGTTTGACATCTTATGTAAAGTTATGGCATCTGCTTTTACTAAAACATTTGTTTTTTTTGTTCTAGTGAATGGAAAATAAAAAATGCCCTGTAATGCGCTGTAATACAAAATCATTAACAAAATTCGTCAATTTTTGAAAAAAAATCATGAATTTAGGGTAATCGGATACCTTAATTATACTTTGTCTAGTTTTTGCATTTCCTCTGAAAAAAACAACACAAATGTGTAAATAAACATGAAGTATATCACCCCAAAGTGCGTCATTAATAATATAACATGTTGCTGAAAAACATTTTGTGCATTATTAATATATAACACCAGCGTGGAAAACCAAAACGGATGCATTATTAATAAAGCAAGATTTCAAGCAAACTCCGACTCTCTTTTTACGGTTGCTAGGCATGCAACAACTGAATGTTTCGTTATTAAATCATTGCCTGTGCTTAGCAGGATGTCACATTGCATGTTTCGAGGTGCTTATAGTCCTCATTGCGTTGTAAGCAACAATACCTCAAAAAAAAAGCTCGCTTTTTTGTGGTCTCAAATATTCATCAAAATATCTATCAGTGTTTTTGGAGGATTTACACTTTTGAGAGAATATTTCATTAAAACAATAATTTTTTTTAAAAAAAATCTACTGCTATCTTTTTTTCGAATTTCATTTCATGTATACGCTTATTTTATTCAAATTTTTCAATTCCTACTAGCTCTCTACATATTTATTTATCTTGGTGGAATTTTCAATCATTAATAAAATACCTTTTAAAGCACTCAATAGAGCTGAAATAAATTTTATATACATCATTATTTTGGATGGCAGTACAGTAATTTTATTAGAATTAATAAAAAAATAATTGATTAAAACTAATTATATATATTCAAAGAGATACAAATACAGCCACGTTGGCATAATTTTTGGCTACTTAGGGATCATTTTGGCGGCTTGTATCAAAACCTGAAAAGTTTTTTTTTTCTCACATTTTAAAGCGCTCATTTGAGCTAAAATTTTCTATACACTGTTGTTTTGGGTAAAAATACGATAACTTAATTAGTGTTAATTAAAATTACTTGACTGAAACTAATTATTCAAAGAATTAGATACAGCCACGTTGGTTTCATTTTTAGCAACTTGGATCGAAACTTTCAAAAGATTTTTTTTTCTCACGTTTTATAGCATTCAGTCGAACTGAAATTTTATATACACGATTGTTTTCGATGACAATACGATACTTTAATGACAATTAATAAAAATTAATTACCATTTATAATGTTGTGATTCTGTCCTATGTATATACATATTTATATTAATTGTAACTATTTATTAAAAAGTAGCTAAAATAAAATTTTTCTTTGTTGATCTAAGTAGGAATTGACTTTTTTTTTTATATTACTTGTTCAACTTTTCGTTGTGTAGGAGTAAGTGTTTATACTACATCACATGTATGTTGCAGGTAGGCCAAGTGTTCATGGTCATGAACTCGTCTCGAACTGCGTTTCTGTCGATTTGTGGGTTCTTGCTGTGATTCTCCCGAAGGTTCACTGTGCAAAAGAACTGATGCACGTAAAATATGTAGAGGGTTAACGTCTTCACTTTGGCATAATAGAAAAGTTAGGAAAATAGGCTGCCAGCTATAGTGTCCTTTGGTCAATTTGTCACGGCCCAGCGGTCTCTGGTAAAGTTTTGGACACCAAATGATCAGCCATTATTATAACAAATAGTATTAAAAAAATGAAGTCAATTCCTAATAAGATCAACAAAGAAAAATTTTATTTTAGCTACTTTTTATTAAATAGTTAAAATTAATATAAATATTTATATACATAGGACACATAATCACAACATTAAGTGGTAATTAATTTTTATTACTTATCATGAAAGTAAAATATTGTCATCCAAAACAATCGCGTAAATAAAATTTCAGTTCAACTGAATGCTTTAAAACGTGAGAAAAAAAAATATTTTAAAGTTTTGACCCAAATCGCTAAAAATGAAGCCAACGGGGCTGTAGCTGTAATTCTATAAATAATTGGTTTCAATCAATCAATTTTAATTAATTATAATTAAATTATCGTATTTTTACCCAAAAAAATAGTTTATAGAAAATTTCATCTCAAATGAGTGCTTTAAAATGTGTGGAAAAAAACCTTTTCAAGTTTTGATACAAGTCGCCAAAAGGATCGCTAAGTCACCAAAAATGATGCCAACGTGGCTGCTTTTGTAATTCTTTGAATAATTAGTTTTAATCAATATTTTTTAAAAAAATAATTAAATTATACTGTATTGTCATCCAAAATAATCATGTATATAAAATTTCAGCTCAATGGAGCGCTTTAAAATTTATTTTATTAACGACTGAAAATTCCACGAAGATAAATAAATAAATAAATAGAGAGTGTGATCTATTAGTAGGAATTGAAAAATAACCTAGTTTATTGATATATCAGTTTACTAGTTCGAAATGTTATAAACAGAGGGAGCAGTCAATTCAATCACTATCCTAAATTTTAACGAGAAATAATTATGTCACTTATCGGTTTGCTATCCGGTGTAACGGCAGTACACAGGTCTCGCCGGGTATAACAGGACACCTCAGACTAAAGCTTCTCTTAAAGAACTCCAAGAACTTCCGATAGAAACTTTGCTAATCTAGCTTTAACACTAGAACATCCGGGCTTTCGATGACCCTTAAACGTCTGCCGGTGTCGTTTCTACACCAAAATGTAAAATATATAAAATAATTATAACAACTATAAATAATTGTTGAACCATTGTTCAGTGGGGGATTTAGTTTCAAGACTTTTTAATATTATTTAGTGTAATTATCATATATTATAATCCTTTTTATCATAAAAGCCTGTAACCAAAAAAATTACTTTTTTCTTATAAAATTGAATGAAACAATAATATTCATAAATATTAGTATAATGAGAAAAATCATAATTTTTGTGGGAGTGCGAATTTTTCCATCATTATTTATCGTTTCTATGCATAATGTTATGTACATACCTTATTTGCACTGTACATTTTTTGTACACCATTTTCATGCAAGACACACATGTTTTTCAATTCATTTCCACTGCACTCTTTAATTTTGCACCTTTTGCGTTTTACTGAACTTGTAATTCCTTAAGTACTTACCTGATTTTTTCAAATTTTTTGCACTAACGTAATTTGAACGTAATAGCAGATAAGCAAATGCTATGTAATGAAAACCTTAAGCACAAATATTTTAGTATAACTGACTCATTTCCTCTCTGAACTCAATAACACTGCATTCAAGATCAAATAAATATGCGATATTAATTCCGAAAGTTTGCTTTACTAATGGAATCCACTTGGTGAACTAATTTTTTTTTCTGAACGACAGGTATTTATAATGATAAACTGCCTTGGTGTCGAAACGACACCAGCGGACGTTTTAGATATATTTAATTGTAAAAATCCCTCCTAATTAACATGGAACCACAAAACTTTTTCTGTGTAATCACCGTAAGAAATAATTAAATGTCACGAAACACTTTCAAAATCCCTGTAAAAATGTGGAAAGGAGAAAAAACCAAACCGGCTCCGGTGTCCAATTGACACTTATAGACGTTCTAGTGTTATTAGCAGCCTCTCGACGAAATCATAAAATCACTTAGCTAGAATTTATATCGCCCTCATATTTACATAAATCATGATTTCTCAACGGGTGATTTTATAAACATGCAACATTTAAGAAATTTACCAGCAAGGCCAATCTTGCATCTCTTTTTAAACTTAATGCATCACCACAGAATATTCTTTACAGTCCTCAACCTCCGGACCTGGTCTTGCTTGTTATTGGGGCTTTTGGACCAATATAGAAATGCACTAAACCCCAGTCAAGACAAGACGAAGTTAAGAAATATTTTCCCGGTTGGATTAATGAAAGGCGAGGATAGGACCCGTCACAATTTGATGATCAAAATTGATTGGTTTAATACCAATGGCCCTGATGAAGCATCAAAATGGGACATTAATTAAAAAGTTAATGAATCAATCTCCTTCAATGGAATCAATCTCGTGCTTCAGCACCACAGGTCCGGGATCTATTCTCGGGCTGGGAAAGGTTGACTCAGCCTTTCATCCATACTGCAGTGGGTCGATAAATGAGTACCAAGCTTGATTGGGGACTTAAACACTGAGGGTATTGCTTTAGACTGACAACCTGATCCAGATATCTACTCATGCACCTCAGCGCCCGATGGTCACGTATACTTGTATGGGCGCATTAGGCCCTGGCTCTCATGGGCTGTTGCACCACTGAGTTTGAGTTTTTAGGATATAGAATTCACAATCTTAGCATTTTATACAGCTAGGATTATCAAATAGCTAAGTGTGATGAGGGTAACCTAGTAGTTAAGGTCACAAACTCAAGACTGACGTTCGTCTGTATTAATTCCTAGTGCCACTGAAGAACCTATACGTATAGAGGCTCATATATATCAGAGCTTTTGATGCTCACATTGGCGTAGTTGTGGAAGTTTAAAGAGTGGAGTGCCCACCGAGGTGTCATCTTTGTCACTGGACTGTGGTTTCAAATTACGTGGTCCGCCACCAACAGTCCTTGTAAAGCCGCGGTTTCCTAGTGGTCAAGGTCGCAAACTCGTGGCAAGCGTGTCGTGAATTAGAGCCTGGTGCCGCTGAAGACCCGCCGTATAGAGGGGCTATAGAGGCCGTATAGAGGGTAAGTTAAAGCTGTCGGGGCTCAAACGTTTTCCCGTTAATGTGGTGTTGATGTTAGGAAAGCGGGTGCCAGCTCAGGTATCATCCTTGTCACTTGACCCAGGTTCAACATTACGAAGGCTGTCCCCCAAAGCAATCGAGTAGCTGAATAAGGCGGCGTTAATATTCACTCACTCATCCAATAGCCCTTGTGGACTTCCGATTGCGGCTTCATTAAAAACAATGAATAAACCAATATTATTAAAGATGAAGTTATTGGGGAATAAATGTGCAATGTTTTGAGTACTAAAATATTGCTTTGTCTAGCCAAGCTGATATTGTGTGTGTTTTTTGCGTCAGAGCTTTATTCTTTAAATTATTTTTCTTTTATAATTAGAAGTATCTTTAAAATTCTTAGAAAGATCTCTTACTGTTCGCATCATTTCTCGCTAAGCTTTTATGTTTTCAACTTCCTTGAAAGTTTTTGGAAGAAAGGAAAGTGCGCTTGCAGCTTTAAGAAAAACCAAATAAAATTTAATGGTGTCTGGAATCATTTGCTGAGGTGCTCGAAGCGGAATACTCCAGAGCTTTTCGAAAACTTATTTGGCGAGATTTTGTCTGACACATTTTAAGATAAGTTCAACACGTATTCCCAATAGATAAGATGTTGGGAAAAAAGTGGCCAAATCTTGTTAAAAGCTCTCAATGTGTTGCTTCCGCTTTTATTTCCTCTCAGCTATTTTCCGCTCAAATCCTTTCAACTATCTTATTACAGTTCTACATTGTATAATTAGTGTCAAATCGAACTATTTATATATATATGATTGAAGAATATGATTTTCAAATAAATATAAATACATATATTCTTAGATTCCAAAAATCTAAAACCCAAATTTTAGCATCTTCAGAAGTTACATTTCAAAAATTATGATTTAGTGAGATATGAAAGTTTGGTGGATAGATTATATTTTATCAAAATTGGAGAGATTTCGAAATTACGTTAGAGCTGTTGGCAACAGGCACTCAATTTTGAATTACGATCACGAGATGTGAATGATTGCTTAACTAGCACCATAACCAACAAACCACACGCTACGCCAATATGAAGACAGCAAACTTCAATATATTTGACTTGTATCAGTCCTCTATATGAATGGTATTAATTGGCGTCAAGACTTAAAGCTCGACTCAAAAAAGCAACATAATCCGAGAGTTTATGACCATGACCACTTGGTCATATATGCACTAAAGCAGTGATAATCATCTTGTGGCCCACGGGCTACATGATACCCGGTGGTCTTTTCTGAGTGGCCCAGTTATGGCCCATTGCACTAAAAAAATAATTTATTCAAGTACAATGTATTTAAAATTTAGTGGAAAATTCTATCAAAGAAACAATAATATCTATCAATTTGCCTTTTTTGATAGTAGAATGTAAACAGGAGGTTAAGTCACAGATCAAAGGAAATAGCAATTACCCCATAATTCACTAAAAATTCATAAAAGTAAATATTTGTGTGTATGTAGGATAGAAAGGTTAATAAAGTATTAAATTAAAAACCGAAAATGAGAGATTTAATATTTAGATCAATTTTGGTTTGTCCAATGCTTCTTTCGCCCTGTAGTGTTTTTTCCACATAATACTCATGTTGCGGCCCGCGTGAAATACTTATTATATGTATATACCCTGGTGGGAAAAAATTTTGAGTACCTTTGCCCCAAAGGCGTCGTTAATATATATATATATATATATATATATATATATTCACAGAGTAAATCTCGGAAGGTTTTCATACCTTCAACAGCACTCGGACACAATTATTATCAATGTCTAAAACATATGTATGTAAAAGATTATTCACAAGCACAGTCGAGCTAATCGGTAATCACGGTCAAAGCAAGTTTACTAATCGCTGATTGAATCAAGACGGGCAATAGAGGACCGCTCTATTTATAGACCCGGCAGAAACTTCCAGCAAAATACGCCTGCGTCATAGAGCTTGAAAGTAGTGGTTTCTCCACAAATTTCTAGAAGAATCCAGAGGGTCCCGAACTCACCAACAGAGTTGCCAAATTCACCACATTGGCCATCAAAAATGAGGCCAACTTGGCTCTATCGCGAAGATTTCGCCAAGTTCTCATGAATCGCTACTATAACGTAAAGGACGGCATTGCTTGCGAATATTACAATTTTTACGTAAATTAAATGTAAGTTAGGGTACGATTAGGCATTACACTATTTTACACAAAATTCGTAACAATATATATATATATATATATATATATTACTCATTTTCAATTGGTTGATTGCTTATTTACGTCACACTTCAAAACACAAACAGTATTGGCGACCGTAACTGCTCTTGTTCTGTAGGACCAAACTTCCAATCCATGCCAACGGGAAAATTTTAGCCTTGAAACTTTTAACGTGCTTCAGCCACTCAAAGCGGCTGGTCTATATAACGTGGCACCAGGATTCGTTCCAATGGCTCAACAGAAACAAAGCTGGTCAGGAGTTCGTGACCATGACCACTCGGTACCTTTTGGTCACAAGATAATCTAATCGAAAAGAACTAGTTTATAAGCATCGAAATTGTACTAATTTATTGTAGTAAGAATCTTATATTTTGAAGGTGTTTTGAGATCTTGCAAGATTAATAAAGGGGACGTGCTGGAAAAATGTTAAGAACACTTATTGTAGACCTTCTCCAAAGCCTCTGATGTCATTAAACTCAAATATGCATATTTTTAGTCCTTTGCTCAGAATCTTGCTTTCTTTGTTTTGTAAATGGAATATTTGGGTGTTTTTATAAATGAATACAGTCCTCTATAGTATATGTAGGACATTTTATTTCTGAATTAGCACGAATAACTTTAATAGTTAAAAGCTGTTCAGGAAACAACAAAATGTTTACAAATTTTAATTTTTTAAAAAAATTAATTTCTTAAGATAGAAAACTCTCTCAAACTTTAAAAAATGAATTAAAATCTTTATCTCGATTTATTAATTTTACACACACACACACAAATATACTATTATTAATTTACATCAACTAAGTTTTTTGTAACTTAGTCAATTTTTAAAAACAAAAAATAAAGCATCCTTTTATTTGATTAAGTACTGCAAATTTCATTATGTATTATTTAAAAAAAAAAAAAACTAGAACAATTTATATATTCTTCTGAAATTAAACATATTTTCTTATTCATATTTCATAAAGCTTAAAATTCCATAATATAACCTTTTTCGCCCATGATGATTTTATATCTACAGTCAGACCCCCATATAACGAAGCTATATTTGGCGAACTTTTCCCGGAACTAAGAACATTTTACTATTTTCTTTGTAAAATAATCTCCAAAGAGTGAAGTGGATTTTCTATCTAACGAACTTTTTCGCTTGTGATTTGATTTCTTTCTGCCTACTTTTAAACAATTTCAGAGCATTTTTCAGGTTATTCTCTCTTTTAGCACATTTTATGGTGATCCATGACTTTGATCTAGTTTTAGCAAGTGCATATAGCGGCGTAACGTACACCTCCCAACCACCGCATTGTGAGGGGGCTAGAATTCTTAGAGGCCCAAAACCTATGTTATGTTATGGTTTTGCAATTCTTGTTATGATTCGGCTTAGAGGGCCTTATTATTCTCCGTTACGCCTAACTCACCTAGAGTAATAAAACTGCCGTAATTTTCAAAGAAAGAACTTAAATAAAATGAGCAAATTTTATCAGTAATTAAATTTAAGGACGTATGTTTCAATGTATGCTTAAAATTACTGGTCATAACGTAATGTATGTTTAAAACTACTTGTAGGTTTAAAATTAGAAAATTTCATTACAAAATCCGTTAGTTTTAAAGTAAAATTATTTTTTAAAGTTGAAAATATAGTGCATTCCTGGATAAGGCTTTTTCTTGTTTTCCTTGCAATGTTTTTGCCATTCCTTTTTGAAGGTAAGATGTATAAAATAAACAGATATTAATTTACAAAAAAAGCATGAATAATTACTTTCTTAAACTATATAGTGTTTATGAATTTAAAATTTGTTTTATATGCTTTCTAAAGTATATTAAAAAATAATTATCTTCATAACAAATTTTCCCCCTAGCGAACTTTTTTCCGGGATTTAGTGACTCCGTTAAATAAAGTTTCGACTGTATTATTAAACTTCATATTGCAAATTTGCTGCGTAAGAAAATAAAAAAAAAAGCATTTCTTTTTAAAGGGTAAATAAAAACCCATTCATTATACAAGCCCATCTATACAATTGAGGAGACCAGATATGTAGAGGCACCTAATTGTAAACATCTAATAGCAAATTTGAAATTCGGATCTCTAAGGATTGTCGTACAATGAGTTGAATGCATACTATATATATATATATATATAAATTTGTAAGGACTCGAAGTTCTCACAATGAATAATGTAGATGTATAAAGGAGATACGCATTGAAATATGATCCCAATTACTTGAATCTATATATTACGATACCTGCTGTCAGTAGACCTTGTATAGGTTCTAGGAGAAAGACATCTCTAACAGTTCAAAAAAGCATTACGATAAATTTTCAGATATATATGTAACAAAATCATACAATAATAATTTATATATAAGTTGTAATCTTATAATTTTTTTCTCTGTATCCTAACTACGAATATCATTTATCTAAGAACCAGTTGCATTTCATTTCTCAAGTTAAAATGATTAAAACCGCTGCTTTTTAAGAATTTTATTTCTTATTCACAGAAAAACTTACTTTAATAGCTTACGCATGGCTTTCTAAGCTACCGGCTGACTGTTAGTTTACCCTATGACCAGCTGCGTAAATTCTAAGGAAAAGTACTCTCTCTCTGTTTCTCTTCACTTAACTACGTGTGGTTATAATATCCCTTTTATTCTCTGAACTGTATTTCCCTAGTTGAGAGTATGTGGGGATTCTCCTGCTTCTTTTCTCAATTCGCATTTGTTGTGAATGGATGCATCTGTCACTCTAACTTATATACATTTGAAATGTGTTAGTAAATTCGTTTTTCTAAACGGAGTCTGTGTTATCGCTACTTTATGTTCGATCCAGTTGGTGAGAATTCTTGCTGTGTGTTATTGTCATATATTCTTACTATACTTTTCTTGTAATCTTTATATAATGTAAACTTGTTGAATGCCTTCGTCATTGCGAAGTGGGGCAGAATGACGGCCAGATCTATACACATTCATTACGCATACGTAGATATACACACGCTCACACACACACATATATATATAAGCAAATACAGGGAAAGGTTGGTGCCTTGAATCTACGTTTAACTCTGCAATTTTAGTCAATATTTTTTAATTTATTACTGCTACCATTTAACTTTGACTGTCTGTTTATTGTTTGCTGACGTGGTAGCATAGTGGTTATGGTAATAAACTTGTCGCCGTGGTTACGCAGGTTCCAGTCTGGTGCCATTGAAGTCTCGGAGTGTAGAGGGGATTGATGTACTCTAAATTTGTCTTCCTGTTGGCGTGGTGTGGTAATTTGTATAGGAGATTTCAGCTCAGGTGCCGTCTTCATCACTTGACTGAGGTACAAAATTACGAAGTCCGTTGCCAATAGTGCTCATGCTGCTCTATAGTGCGTCGTTAGTATAAGTTTCACTCAATCTGTTTGTTTACCTTTAAACTAAATTTATATAAACTGAGTTTTTGGTTAATAACTACATATATATAGCATGAGAAAAAGTAATTAGGATAAAAATTGAACTCTTCGTTTCACGTTGTTGTTATATTTTAATTCACCATGCTGGGAAAAAAATATATCGTATTAAAAATTATACTCTATAGAGTATTTTTTATTTACAGAAAGGCAGTTTGAGTTATATTAACTTTCCTACGTTAACACAAACCAGGCATGCAATCTAGATAATTTTAACGGAAATTTTGAAAGTTCAGGCATTACTCTGAAAAGAAGATTAGACCAAAAACTGTTGAGTAATATTAAATTAATAACAAGGGTTAGAAAATTCCAAAACTTAAAAAAAAATATGAAAAATGAAAAAAAAAAGTTTAGAGAAAACAAGGATGAAATAATAATTGTCTCCTGAAAAGAGTAGCTCGTTTCAAGGAGAATATGAGAAAGTATGCAAAAAAAAAAAGACTAAAAAAAAACTTATCCAACAATATTACTTCGGAAACAGGGGATATAATTGCTTAAAAATAAAGTAAGAAGTTTATTTACCAGCTAAAATGATGAAGAAAATGCAACGGCGCGCAATTTTCGACGAACGTGAAAACTGTTCGTGCGTGGTTCAAACCTTAAATTAAAAGAACTTTTAATAACAGGCCATGGCTATCTACTTTTTGAAGAAAATATTTTTTCTTTTTCTGCGAGCACATTTTTTATACTGTACTTTCTTTCAAAATTACAAATGAAAGGCCGCAATTTACACACCTTTCAGAAAAGAGAACCCAATACAACTAATTCTATAGTTAGAGAACTTTTTTGCGTCATTTTTTCCTCCACTTCTTTTGTAGTTGCTTCGGATGATTATTTAAAAATATTGAAGAGAAGGAGGGAAAAAAAGTATTAAAAATGTTTAGGAAGAAAAAGAGAAAAAAAAAGTTCTTCAACGGGAAATTGACTCTGTGTTTTTTGGAGAGTTTTTTTTTTTTTAATTCTTTTTCTTCCTCTGGTAAAATTTGGTTTTTTAAATAATATTTTTCAGCGCATTATTTTGTGTGGCATACTTTCAGAATACTTCAGCGTTGGATATGTTGATGAGGACATGTTTCGCTTAAACTGTTAATTACTCCTTAAGCAAGATTCGAAATTTCAGTTGACGTAATTGGTCTCTCGGTTGCATTACAAAACTCCTGACGTTACAAAAGGAGTTGATGGCGATTTTTAATGAGTGTGATTAGGTTCTTCTTTAATACGTATCATTGTTAAGCGAAAAAAAGTATTTTATAAACTGTTTATTTATTTATTTACTCTTCTTAAGGAACTATGAAACAATAATTAACTATGTCATACCCCTATCTCTCTATTTGTTAATTAAAAACATTAAAACATATTTAACTTAAATTTATTTTGAATATGATGTGATATAAAAATGTAAAAATCAGTGCAGTAAATCTTGATATAAATCCATGTATCTTTTGTTTTTCTACTTTATCATATATAACTTTGAAAAAAAAAAGACATGAAATGTATGTATAAAGCATGACTGTCTTGTGATAGCATCAAAATGTTGATATAACGTAAATAATTAGTCATTTTACTTTTGTTATTTCTTATATATTATTTTTGTATATGTTAGTAAACACATATATATAAACACTTATTTTATGGTTAACTTAAGTTAGGGAAACTATGGTTAACATTACAACTTTATTTAACTCCTATTAATTTTTATTTCGAAAATTGTTTACTCACCAACCTTAAGATTTATATAGTGAAGCTTGTGTGTGTAATATCTGTATCTTTATTTGTAATGAGGTAATTTTATTTGCAGCATCCATTGCAGCAGCGTTTCTCAAACTGTGATGCGTCACCCATTAGGGGAGTGTAATAACCCTGCGTGGAGGGGGGCGCGAGCATTTCGAAAATAAAAGATTATTTAAAAAAGATATTAATTACTAAAAAGAAACAAAACAATTTTATATTCTGACATATTTACACTTATATCCTATAATAATAAATGTATCGATACTGCACAGTGCATTTGATATCACTAATTTATCAATTAATTTATCAGTAAGAAAAGGTTTAATAATTTCTAGTGACTTTTTTCCCATGGACTTTTCATATACAAAATTTGTAGAAAATTTAATTCTTACCTTGATAAGTTGTACGGTTTATATTTAAAGTCGTATTGTAGCTGTACTTTATAGTACATTATTATTGCATTCTATACGTTGTATGGATGAGAGCGCGATGAAAATTATAATTGAAAATTGGATCTCAAACATTGGAAGTTTGGAAAGCATTGAATTACAGTGCTTTCAACGAGTTATCATTCTTCTTCCTAAACTTTTATGCAAATACTCTAAGAAACAAAATGAACTGGTTTTTACCTAGATTTGAACGTAATTAAGTTCGCAAAATCTGCCCGAAAGTGCTTTGAGAATATGAATAGTAGAGATAAATGGCATTTCCTCTAAATATCACCAATAACCACTGTAACTTATATGAATTTAGTTTTCAATACTTGAAATTTTAACTTTGATGCATTTTGGAAGCAAATTTATTACAAAGCAGCTTTTAGGTGCAATTCGAATATTTTTCCAGTTTGTAATAATTTCATAAATTTCCTTCAGTATACCTTAAATTTTAGAGCTACCCCAGCTTTCTGAAACTGTGGGGTGTACCCCTCGGGGGAAGGGGAATAACTCTACAAGGGGACGCGAGCATATTAAAAAAATCGAAAACAAAAGTTTATTAAAAAAATTATAAATTTACTGAAAGTAAACAAAGAAAATACATTCTGACATAAAAAGAACTGAATGCACATTTACACTGATAAAAAAATACTTATAAATGTATTAGTGCTGAAATGTATTTTATAATTAATTTAGTCATATTAAATTAAGAACAAGTTTAATCATTACCATTGACCCTAAGGGTTTGTCATATATAAAATTATAATAAAAAAATAACACTTATCTTGATAATTTGCATGGTTTATAATTAATCCCTGAACTGCTGATTAAAGGATACAAGATTCGGTCCCCAATGTCACGTGGTAATTTCCATGTAGACGTGCGTATGGGTTGTATTGGGGAGGGGGAAGGAAAGAAAAGGAATAAAAATAAGTAAATCCTTAACAAACACTGACAAGGTCTTTTTATTGTATATTGTATTACAAAGCCTTCGGAATAATTTTATGAAAGGAAATGTACAGAAAAGGTCATACTTCTGAAAGACGTACGTATACGTCCGAGGTAATTACCGTTTTGGCAGAGCGAGCCGTTTATATACGTCGGTGGCACACAAGAGGTTAAACTCGTATTGTAGCCTTAGCCTCAAAGTATAGTATTATTGAATTCAACATATATTGTTACTGTATGGAAAAAGGGGGGGGATAAAAATTATGATTGAATTTTGAGGCACAATTATTGAACTTAGGAGCACTGATCTACCCCAATCCATACCAAATCATAAATAAACTAACATGCACGTGGGTATATACATACAAATGCAAGGATACTAAAAATAATTGTAATTTAGAAAATAGTGGAATAGAAAATATTTTATTAACGTGTTTCTTTTTTTTTAAAAAAAACTGAGAGTGGCATTTTTTTGCGTCCATCTTCTTATAAGCACATTTCAAGAAAATATTTAGCAAAATCCCGACGTTCTTTCAGCTGGGGAATTGCAATGGTGTGAATAATCCGAATTGTGTTATAAAATAAATTAAATAGTTATTTTCAGATATTGCGTAGCTGGTTTTTATAGAGAAAAGTTTGGTGAATGCGAATCGTGTTGAATAACGTATGTGCAAACTTTCAAGATATTTTTCTAGGATTAGAAAATAAATGGAAACACAGGAATCGTTTAACGAGGGAAAGGAAAGGAGATTGAAGTTTAAAAAAATGGTACTCGTAGTATTTAAATTAATATTGTGTGATTATTACACACACGCGCACACATAATTCTTAGTTGTGTTGTAAAAGTGTCTGATTTTTTAAGTTCTTAAATATTTTAGTTGTATAAGTTATGAACATATCTCACTCCATATTTTTAAACAATCGGCAGCCCTCTAAAATTTTCCAATCATGCGAAAATCATACTTTTCTTAGAAATAAAAAATAAAATTAATTTCCTGAAAGAACATTACAATAAATTACCCTTATATACAGCAAGGCCTTACTTAACGCTGTTTCGGTTTAACGCTCTTTTATTTCAATTGTGGGATTCCCCGAAATTACACACAGCGGTAGGCTTCCCGATATCCGGAGCAGTTTTCCAGCGGTGTTATACGAACATATTTTTATCATTTCAAACATTTGTTAACGTTATTGTCAGTATAAATTTATATAATATAACGATTGCTATAGTGACAAATATTATGATTTTTAGTTTTTATCATGGGTGATAGTAAAAACACGAAAATAAAGCAACAAGGAAAAAAAGCAGGAGCAAATTTTGCCAGGTGTCCAAAGGAAAGACGGGGCCTTATGGATGCCTCCACTTACCAACAACTTCTTACAGAGCGCAAAAAGAAAGCACAAATTACGTTAGATGCCTTTTTGATAAAAAGGCAGAAAATTGGAGATACAGAAGATACTGTATGATCTGAAATGTAAACATACTGACTTAGAATTTTATTTATCTTTATATGTATATTCACATTTATTATGTTTCTATATTTGAAGGAAATACAATTTTGTTTTATTGTTATAAAACATATTAATAAATAAATTTAATGGTAAAAAAAATACCTGGACAATTTTCTACCCATCTTCCCCTAACCCCATTATTTACATGATGAGGTAACCTCCTTTAACGCTGTTTCATATTACGCTCTACTTTGATGGAACATATACCCCGCGTTAAGCGGGGTCTTACTGTATGCAATTTGATAATGCGTGATATTTCTATCGTGTTTATTTTAAAATGTACAAAACGAAGATAATTCTGAATCATATATATCCTTTTCCACAATAACTATTTCACAAGTCTTATGCAACAAAAACTTAGACATAATTGTAAATATTTAACTATAATAGTACTAAATTTCATTATGTTATATACTTTGTTTAAATATCGTAATTCACACCTAAAGTAATTATTTCAGATGTTGTGCAGATATTGCGATTCATTTAAATATTATTATTCAAAAGGATTGTTTGCTTATTCTAAATGTTACATCATCTTAAGTAAAATATCCATTGTTCTTGTCTATTTGTAATATATACAACGACTACGAAGACTTTAAATGTAATAAAGGACAACGTGAATTAAAGGACTTTACATTTCTCTCCTTATATTTAGGATTACATAATCAGATTATTAATATTAACTTTTTAAATAAAACGTTAATTAAATTCAAATATAAGGCAATTTTATAAGTCTGCAAGTCTATTATGTGTTGTAACAAATATATTTTTCTATAGATTATAAACAATACGTGAGGTAATGATATTTAACTTAATTTATTTAACATAAATAGTTTTTTCAAAGCTAGGCATTCTTTTAAATACGAACGAAAAATGAAATTATATATTTAATTTAAATAGTTCATATGTAAATTATTATATACAACACATGCAAGTCTTAGCATGAAAGACAACATAATATCATTGAAAAGACGATAAAAAGTGGCTTTGTTACTTTAGGAAGTAGAAAATGAATTAAGAACTAATTATTTACTTAACTAATACTTGCAGTTCACTTCTGGTCTTGTCGAGACGAGGATGTCACGAGTGTGGGAGAGTTCGAGGAAGAAGTAGACAGGATCTTAGAATAACTAATTTTATGTATTGAACTTTTACCACTTTACGAAATGCACTTTAATAACTTAACTTCGGGAGCAATAAGAAATCTTAACTCGAAATCAAATAATTAAATTATCTAAACTACTTATCTCTTAGTTAAAACTCCTTGAATGATCCTGCTAGCAGTCTGATAGCTCGTTCAGCCGCAAGTTTAATGTCTTCCTTTTTCCGGTGGACTTTTCTTCAACTTTTAATGTTAAGATGCGTGACCATCAGTCAATGCTCACTAACACTTAGATTTCAACTTTCGATCAATTCTTAACCATTATATCACATACTCAATGACTGTCGCTTAAATAGAAGCTATATTTAAATAAACCAATTCATCTCTACAGAAAGCAGTTTTTAAACCAAAATCACAGTTGAAAACTATTTTCGCCAATAGGATTAATAGAAGACTCGAATAGAGCATGTTTCAATCTTAGGTTCTTTAATGAACAATTTTCAGAATTGAACGTTATAGTTCTTTGGAAGAAATAAAATCATATAAAACAAAGCAACCGCAAAACAATGGACTTTACGAAATTTGTGCCCGAGTCACTGATATAATGAATGTGACTATCAAGCTGTCTCAGCAACAGTAGTAAAAGAAACAACAGAGAGGTAGAAGAAGAATTCCCACAACAGAGGAATGTTCACAAGAATAATAAAAGAAATTATTACTGCGTTATTTTGGTTTATATGAAAAACACACACACAAACTGCAGGAAATATATCGAATAAACCCATTGAAGTATCTTCCGCACTATCTGAGTTTCATTTGAATGACTATTAGGAAAGTCCACCCCGCAGATGAGCGATATATAAACTCTAATCAGCACCAAAGTGGACAAGTTATCTTTTCTGCCGATTTCACAGGATCTGGAGAACACGTTCGGGTCATTAGCTTCTGTTTCCGCACTATTACCAGAAGATAAGTGACAGTATTTAACCCTGGAGGGGTAGGGGGAGTGTAATGTTTCAGTAAGACGTCTGAAAGGACCCAAATAGGTACCAGAAACTTTTACTCTTAAGACGTATGCGTAATTCCCGCTGTGCTGAATCAGTGTGTTCGCTAAACGTATTTCTTTATTTTGTTGTTTGAGAGGAGTTTGATTGCCAAATTATCTGTACTTTAGAATAAAGAAATGTAGCGTGAATATTGTGCTGATATGTACTTAACTTTGATTAGATTATGTTACATCAATTTGTGAAAGAAATATTAGGGGAAAATTCTCATTTTTGTACATATTGATTGGCAAAACACAGTAATACAAGGATTTTTTTAATGATTGAATTAGGGCTTAGAATTAGACGGTCGATACTTATTCAAATGTTTTTGGGACTTTTCTGTTTCAAAAAATCTTGAGCACCATTTTTTTTTTTTTTTTTAGCCAAATTAAACACCAAACAGAAAATAGGGTAATAATATCAATTTAAGATTCAATTTTAAAATTATTATTTTATTGAGGGGACTTGCAATTTTTAATTCCTCTTCCATGCTTCTAAAATATGAATAGCTTCTAAAATCCAATCAATTGGCGATTTTTTTTGCAATTTTACGGTCATTCTAAACAAGAAAAGTATTGAATTTTTTTGGGAGTATCAGAAATTGTAGAGTATCAGATGTACTAGAAGTTTACTTATTCGGAAATGCAGGAGAAAACTCTATTCCAACAATTAAACGTTTGATAAAACATAATAATATATGTCATTTTTTTTAATGATTAAAATGCTGGCTTAGAGTCGGATGTTCAATTCTTCATAAAAAAATATCAGGAAAAATTTCTATTTCTGTACTTAATGATTGATAAAACACAGTAATATGAAAAAAAAATTATGGAATGTTCAAACTGTGGCTTAAGATCGAGTATTCAATTCTTATTCAAACAAAAAATTTCAACAGTGAAAATCATACGAAATAATAGAATTGTAATGTAATTATACTGCTTTCTATTTTCATTAATTAATATATGGCTTATTTTTGCATTTTATCAAAATTTTTTTTTCATTCTCGTTGTTTGTGATTGAATATATCTTTTTTCGAAAAATAATAGCCCCTTCCAATTTCTCGAAACAATAGAAACTTAGTTAATTTATTATTTTAAGTATTTTTAATAAGGCTTTATATAAATATAAAACGAATTAAATATGCTTTACAGGATTCCCTCGTTCTTATTTTCTTTCGCAGTGCGCTAAATTAAAAATGCGTTGTTTAATTAATTGCCTCAGTGAAAACTTTTATTATTTTAATGATAAAAGTATACATTTATTAGTTACAGACTTCTATATAAACAACACTCTTTTTCAGTTATTTTCCCTTTCTAGTTTCAACCGTGGGAAAGTAATTGCTTCTTTTTTTTTTATATCTTAGTATATTTCTTGATTAACATTTTAAAAAGTTTTGCCTCAGCTTCATAAGACCTCATCTAGCACATTGGTACCTTTTATGTATTTAAAGTTTAAGTATTCTTAATAGTGTTAAATTTGAGGTTTCAGTAAACAATAAACAGTATACATATTGTAGCTAAAATCTTAATGATTCAATTTTACAATTATTTATTAAATGGCTCAGAAATATAAAATTAAATATAATCATAATTTTAAAAATCATAAGCATATGAAAATTCCTATGATAAATAAAAAGTATTTTTGTGTTGCGCACTCATTTTCTAAAATAGTAGTATCTAATGTATAAAAATTATAAATATAAAAATGCATCATACCTTTAAGCCGGAATTTTAGTATTATATGTCTTTTGTATTTCAAAATATTTGTAAACATTGCAATTTTAAATTTTTTAAAATGTATGTTCTTATATATTAAAATATGTAAGTTATGTATTCTATTTATATAAAAATAGGCGACCCGTGTAATGAGAATACATTTAACTTATTATTCAACATAGCTAGTAATTAGAAGCTACTATTTAGAAATAATAGCAAGAACGCAAAAATACTTAATTTTATCATAGAATTTTCATATGCTTATGATTTTTAAAAGTTATGATTATATTTTAAACATTCTATACTTTCTGAAGGCCCCATCTTTATAAAGAAGTGAAAAGCATCAATTAATTTAAATTTAAAAGAATATACCTGTTGAAAATTGCTATATTTCGACACTCTAAAAATAACACCCAAAGAATTACTATCGCAAAAATAAATATACATATTAGTAGCGTAAAATCTAAGCATTTTAGAATCTAAATTCATGCAAAATACATCTCAATAACATCACTCATTTTTCAAAAAATATTTGCTTGAAATAACTAGTATGGCATCCTAGTGTATAAGATCTGTAAAAAGATACACATCATTAAGAGTTAATAAATACATTTATTTAATAATAATATACAGTGGTTAAATACGATAGGCTAAAGTATAAATAACTCTAGACACTGTTATCAAATTTGTATCTTGCAATCAATAGGATTTTTCTGGCTCACACTTTTCAGAAATGAGCCGTTTAGGTGGCGTAGTTGGTTTGTTGCTGGTTTTCTGTTCTTAAGGTTGTGGGTTCGACCCCGGCCCCAGTCGGGGGATTTTCATGATGCAGAAAATCGACAGTGGCCATGTCCTATCATTATACGGCATGAAAAAAATCCCATGCATCCTGTTTGGCTTGGTGCTCTCGGCAAAATTAAAGTGCTAAGTACGGTTTCACATCGCCAGAGCTCAGGGGCCACCCTCTGGAGAGGAAATTTGGCATCAAAATTTCCTGCGGCTATTGGTATCCGCCTATATGTTGCGGCACTCAAAAGAGATATCAGCTCCAGGGGAATGTACTAGGTCTGCAATGGTAAAACACCAACCCGCAGCCCCAATAGAAATAAGAAACTTGTCAGAAATGAAAAATGTGTGTAAATACGACATAGTGTTGTAAAATACGAATGATTTTGTTTTATAAAGAAATATAAATTGAAGGATATCTTAAGTGTGAATTTTATACGGAAATTTCTCTACTATTGAAAATTAAACCTTAAACAGAAAGTATTGCAACTGTAGCCCTGAAGCTTGTGTAGGTTACTCCAAAGATTCTATTTCTGAGAATATCTCAAATCGAACTCAACACTGTTGTAAGTGCCGCAGCCTTAATAAATCGCAAACGTAAGCATAGCCTAATTCCTCTTTTTAATTTCTCTAATTAAAATTCTTGCTTTAAAGGATTTCCAAAATTTTTAAGGTAGCGCGAAAGTCAATTACAATAGTGCAGGTTTCTGTATTACAAATTCTTTTAACACTTACATGTATAATCAGTAACAAAAGTTATATAAACATGACGGTTGTTTTAAAGTGTAGTGGCATCGTATTAAAGTTGTTCATACTTAAACTGAACTTTGAAGTGACACAATTCAACATTTGCAATTTATATTCGGCAATAAAATAAAATCTTTCTTCATTATTTTGATGAAAAAGAAAGTATCTAAGAATTTCACAGTTGTCAGTGCATTTTACATGATTTTTTTAAAAGTAGCAGCGCTGAGTTCAATCTACATTTTATGGCCGTGGTATCCTAGTGATCAGGGTAACGGACTCGTGTCCAGCGTGTCATTAGTTGGGGTCCAATCAGCAGGAAACCCGTCGTTTAGGGAGTCATGCACGTTAAATCTGTCGATGATCAAACGTCCCCCCGTTGGTTTGGTCTGATAGTTAGAAGTGGAGATAGTTAGGGGGCAGGTCAGGTGTTGTCCTCGTCACTTGACCCTTGTTCAAAATTATGAGGCCCGTCGCCAGTAGGCCTAGTGTAGCTTAATAGTGTAACGTTAATATTCACTCACTCAACCTACATTTTCCCCTATAATTCGAAATAGTCCTTTGTGTGAAATTCTGAATTTTCTGATTAAATATTAGGATTTAAATACCAAATTCCATGGTTAATTTTAAATATACAAAAAAAAAACATTCAGCACTTTATTGAAACATTTTAACCCAGAATTAAGAAATAGCTTTGTTTTCAACAAGATGTTCATATAATACAAATACACATTAAATATAAGTAGTGCTGCATTCCACGAAAATCTAACAAAAATTAGAAATTTTAACATTTTAAATCTTTTGCTCTCCCAAATGAAACACATTATGAAACTGTTACATCCCCCAAAAGCGTAAAATAATCATTTAAAACGCAAACGACTTATCAAAACAGTACTTTTAAAGAATCCTGCACAATATCGAATTACATCAAGGAAGTTAATTGCGGAATATAATAAGTTATTTTTCCGAAATATTTCATGTATCTTGATTAAAAGAGCTCCTTCCTTTAACAGTCTGAATAATGCCATGCCATAAAAGAGACGACAGCCCTTTTGAGTGTTTCTGTAACGAACTTCCATCAAAGAGAAAGAGAGGGGTGTTGGGGTGGGTTGTTTCACTCCGAAGCAGCGTGACTGAAGAAAATATGCTCATTCGCAACCAGCATCATTCAAAAACATCGATTTAATTCCAAACAGGCACTGACCCAACGCGAGCAACGCTCCTTTAACTCCAGGATTAATAACGCGTAACGGCTTTTCCGTTTCAAGTTCCATTATCCTAATGATGTGTCCCCACGATTCAAAACGAAGAGGGCTAAAAGAAGTGAAGGAAAATGACAACCCCCCGGTTCACATAAGCCCTACCCCCACCCCCGTCTCATCAAAGACTCTCCTCTATTAATGCCGTATCCACAATTGTTGAAACCTCCTCTGTACATTTAAAAGGGACGCCATTAGAGTATGAATTGCTGTAGAAGATTTTAAAAGGAAAATCGTGTCTTAAGGAATTGGCGCGCCGTGTATTTGGTTCTTCAAACTGCCGTTCGTTATGTTTGGTTTTCTAAGCTTTCAGGAGAAGTACATTACACATTTCTCTTTGCCCTCAGCATATGTTTGTTGGAGTGTGGACCATCAAGTTTGGGGATGTCATCGATTTCGCACGATGAATCGAAGGAAGCCAATGGATCCGAGCACTTTATAGTGGTGTTTTTGGAATTTTTGCGGAATCGGGAAACGAGTAAAGTTAAATAAATGCCATCAATTACTTTCTGAGCAAAATGATTGGGAAATGTAAGATGTCATTGAGGGGAGGGAGTTTGAAAAATTAGTTATTGGGAAATACTTAGGTTGAATTTGTTATTGAAACAGCGGAGGGTGTTTTTAAAAGGAGAAATAGAATACAAAAGAATAGATTTGTAATTATTTGTAAAATTTAAGGTATCCGAAAACGTTGAAAATGACCAAATTTGGTCAAGACAGATTTTTTAAAAAGTTTTTTTATTTTATTGAATAGAGCTATCTTTTGGCTTTACAAAACATACTTTATTTCGTTCCTACACTACCTAGAGGACAAGTTACAATCAATTTTATATAGTTAGAAAAACCGGAAAAAGGTATTTGATCTACCAGAAGTAGACATTTAAATTGCTTAAAATCCATCATGGCGAGTCTGATTACTCAAAATCTTACCAAGCTATAAAACTTTTTTAACCTGATATTTATGTTATTTTCTAGGAGAGTGTACTAAAATATTTCTTATTGTAGGAATACTTTTTGAATATTCTGGCTTGTTATTTAAATAATGGTCTCATAAAGAATGTCACATTTCTTATTGTGTTTACTCAATCAGCTCTAAAATTTTTAAATTTCAATAAAATATTAAAATTTTACTACGTTTCTTAGATAAATGCATCTTATTTGCTTAAGTAATACTCTTACTAATATAAGTTTATTACTTTTTTCTCTAACTGCTTTGAAGTTTTCAAAAAAATATTGCTAAAATTTCACTTATAATTGGGATTATTCTAAAATTTATTTTAAATATTGTAAGTTAAATATTAGTATTTATTGATATTGAGTCCTAAAAAAGCATTTTAATGTTTAAATATGCTATTTTGTTAAAAAGTACTCCGAACGAGTTCGGATACCTGAAGATGAAATATTTTGGCTTGATTGTACAATATCGCTTACATTACAAATATATCTTTAACGCGTATAGAAAACTTATTCCAATAAATAGCATTCCTGCAAATGCTAACTAAATGTCAAAATAAATGTGTGTCACATTTCCTTTTAAATCCATAGTCTATATTGTCTATGATTTAGGCGATTTCCTACGTTTCGAATCGTGATTTTGAATAAGCGTATCAATAAATAACTCTTTTGTTATTTAGTATCAGTTGAATTTGAATCAGAATATACATATAAAACTGTTTTAAGAATATTACTACAATAAAAAAATTATTTCAATGGAGTTTTTTTGAAAAAATGAAGAAATAATGACACATTTAACAAAACATTCTCTTTTTATGAATAATGCTAGTTTAATAATAGTTTGCCTATATATAAGCTAGGAGTTGAAATAATAACGCTAGATTTTTGCTGAAATTTCTTTTTATTGTGATATGATAAAACGAAAAATCCACTTCTAAACTTCATATTCTAAAAATTTCAGCTTACCAGCAGTATAAAAGTCAGTTCGTTTATCGCAGAATGTTATTATAGAAGCATTTTTCATAAACGAAGAATGTTTTGATAAATATGTCATTCTTTTTTTTTTTTTTTTTTTGCCAAAAACTTGCAAAAAATTGATATAATTTTTTATTGTAATAATATTATCAAAGCAATTTTATATGTATATATTATAATTAAACTGACATTAAATGCCTTTAACCTCATGATGATAAACTGAACCTAGACAAATTAACTTTAATGTAGATAAGGAAAGGATAATTTTTTTTTTGGTATTTTCTGTAAGTAATATATATATATGAAGTTTACTCAAATTAATAGAAATAATATTTTCATTTTCTAAAAAAATACACGACATAAATTATAGCTAAATTTCTGTATATTTATTTATAAGACAAATCACATAGATCACACAAATCACAAGATTTCAAAATAATTCATCAGCTTAACACATTTAGGTATGTCTTATCTGCATGAATAAAACGTAGAATGGAAAACAACTTTTACAGAGATGAGAAACGCGTTTATGGTGTCTAAAAACTGGGCAATTAATTTCAAAGGCTTCAACATACGATTAAAAATATATATCCGAGTTTTAAAAGCATTTAAAGTTGATATTTTTAACAATTGTATATTATTTTTCAATGACAAATTTTACTGTTTATCATTCCATTTTAAAAATGTATTAACCCAATAATGAAATTTGACAGAAATATATTTTTTTTATATCAGCGGTGTGTGTGTTTTATGCGCATGATACCAGAAATATATAGCAAGAATATAATTATAACAGTATATACTCTGATTTCCTTACAAATTATTTTTGATATAATATCCCTCTTATTTTACTGCCTGAAAATCTAAAACTAGATTTTAGAAAGGTGTTCGATCTATTTAAAATTATTTTCCAGAAAGGGCAACTTAAAAAGGCAACACAGAATTCATGGATTTTCAATCAGTAATGAAAAAACCCCGGACTTTACTAATACAAAAAATGCCCTATTGATTCCCACACTTTCAAGATATCACATCCTTACTAAATCAATCAGATGTTATCAAAAGCGTAGACATATCGCCAATTATTTCGGACATAATAATATGATCCACATTCATGTAAACAAACAAAGCAATCAATTAATGTCAGATATATACGCCAGTTCCATACACTAAGGAAAATAAACCTACCAAAAGAAACAGAAAATAACTAAAAGCATAACTCAAACGAACGGATATTTTATCAACTTAAGCCATCCTTTTATTACCCCCAACAGCAAGGTCAACCCCGATTACCACAATCCCCTTCTTCCGCCATTTCCATGAAAAAATTCCCCCAAATCGTTGACCATCTCTAAGAATGGATTGCGATAAACTCGGCCGATTTTTTAGGTCATCTTACTCCACGAGGCCATATTTTTGAAGTTCCCATGGATTCCAGACCCCCTAATGGGGCCAACGATAAGAAAACTTTTCTTTAAATGGCAACCACCACCCCCATTTCAGAATGGCTCTAAGATCTCCTTTTCAGAGCCAAGATAAGCTTTTACGACTGCTAACCCGTTCATTTATCGTTGTGATTTAAATGCAAGCGATGTCTTTCATTCCACCATCCCCCCTTTACATTCAAAGAGGGGGTTGTCGTATGTGTGTCATTCTTTGGGATGGCGCCACAAGGCGAGACAAGGCGTCTCTACAAGTGGTACACATTTTCCTGTTGATCGTTTTCGGCTACAAGTGGCCATTTGAGAAAAGCTGCATTCATAACTTTTCTCTCTCTCACTCGCAGTTGGGAGCGCGACCCCATTTCTTCTCTTTCTGTCAAAATATAGTTCGCTTTTTCGGACTCGGTTTTACATTGTAATTGCTTGTAGCAGTTAAATCTTAGAGTAAAGTTTAAAATTAAAATATCGCGCGTGTGATTGTAGAGGGTTTTTTTCTTTCTAAAATATTTTATTTCTGAAAATACTAAAAATTCATTTCACTCGGGAAGTAAAAACATTTAAAAATTATGCCAAAACGGAAAAATAAGAATATACATTACAATGCTACTTTTTCTTGTTAAATGTTACTTGTATAAAAGTCGAATTATTATTTCAATGTGTGATACCCCGTGGCCCGCCCCCGCGGTTTATCTGCGCGACCTAGATTTGTAGGAATAAATGATTGATCACTCCAATTCTCCATAACAAATCTAATTTATTTTTCTAAATATATATTGATGAACGCAACACAAGTCTTACTAAAGGGATATGATCAGGAGGGATACTCTACGTAATTATCAATTCTAAGTAATTAGCCGCTGAAATCCTACTCACTATCTTTATGAGAAATTAACCTCAGAATCTTTATCTACTGTAGATTCCTTAACACGCTAAAGTCCGTTCTATAAGTACACTACTATAATTAATCTCTTACCTATCTCACGCGATCAGCACCTCGGCTTTCTGTCTCTTCCTGTATTCTATTCTTCTAATATTATTCTTCCATTCTATTACTAACCGACTTCCATTCTACTATCCGGCTTCTATCCAACTAACTCGCGAATGCTAAGGCTTCCTTGTATAACTATTCACATAGTCTGCATATCGCGGTTTCTTCTTGAGAGGATTGGATTGAAATAATGCCTTCTGGCCCCAAAGTTTCCAAGAGGATTAAAAACGCGATAAAGCCCCCGTCACAAAAAGTATTTTAAAATTTTTTATCAACTTTTTTAAATTTTTAAAACAGTTTATTAAAAAAAATAATTTGATAAAATACATAAAATTAAAAAAAATATATTCATTTATATAAGACATTAAGTCAAACTTATTTAAATTTCAGAGGAATCTTTGTCAAATTTTTTTTTCTAAGGTTAGGGTTTAAAAAATCTGTTCATAAAAAAATTTTTTATAAATTCTGTGATAAAGTAAACACAATAATTTTAAAATCCTTTAAATTTGTTTCCTTTTTGGGTTTCCGAAATTTTTTTAAAAAATTTCTTTTATTCCGTTAAAAACCCAAAAAAATTAATTTTTTAAAAAAAAAGTTGGGGTATTCCAAAGAAAAAAATATCTTCAAACAAACAAAGCTAGAAATTTTCAAAAAATATCAAAAAGAATTTCAAAATTTCTAACACAAAAATTTTTTTAAAGGATAGAAATTTTCTTTAGAAACATATAAGCTGTTTCTTTTTTCAAATTAAGTTTTTTTTTTTTTGAATATAAAAAAATTTTTGTCCTCATTTTAATCTAATTTCTTAAACCGGGGGGGAAAAGCGTAATTTTTTTCCAAAGTTAATGCAAAAATGAGTCCCCCAATCCCTTTTTTTATGATTTTTTTTATTAAATTGCCAAAAAACCGTATTTCCAGGGAATAATTTAATGAAGGGGGTGGGATACTTTCTTTCTTTTTTTTAAGGGCATTTACCTTTTGATAATTTGGGAAAAATTTTCAAAACCAAAACCGGAAACCAAGAAATTTAAATGTGCGGACTTTTAAATAAAAAGGGCAAAAAAATTACCATTTTTCCTTTAAAAATTTCAGGAATGTTATTTGGGTGGAAAACTGCCTTTTTGCTTTTTAAATTGGGCAGATGGTTCCCTTTTAATCGACAAATAGTATAAGGGTGAACTTTTTTGCTTGGTTTTTTTTAACAGGGGTGAAGAGGGTTTAAAGGGGAAAACCGAGGGGTTCCCTAAATTTTTTTATCAAATTCTTTTTGGAAATTTCTAAAAAATTTTCCTTTTTAAAATTTAAACGTTTCAGTCTCACTTTTCTCAAAAACTTTAAATATGCAACCCTGCATTTTTTTTCAGCAGGTTTTTCCTTTCTAGATCAGTTTTTAACCCCCTTTAAAAATCCACAGATGCCTTATTTTTTTTTATATTCCTCCCCATTTTTCATTTATAAAAAAAATAAGTCTTTCTTTTTTTACGAAATCAAAGCCACCGTTGTTCCCCCAAGGGGGAAAAAAAGAGCCCTTTTAAAAAAAATTTTAAATTTAAGGGTCACGTGGGGAACTCCCGTGAAAACAAGTACCTTAAGATTTTGAAAACGTTTAGAGGGAGATAATTTCAAACCCGTTTAGTTCTCATGAAGACCGCTCTTTTAGGGGGAATACCGTTAAGGCCATTAAACAAAAACCCGTTTTCCTTTGGGAACAAAATTTTTTCGAGCCCGGGTTTTCTGCACCTCCGCCTCCGGGAATATAAAAAAAAATATAAAGGTATCATTACAGTTAGTTTTCAATTTATATTTTCCCATTTTTCTGAAGGGGGATTGGGAAAATTTATAATTCTATATGGGATTTTTCCCAAATCAACACCAAGCTTTTTTAACAACAGTTTTATTCAGCGAGCAATATATACGTCTGTTGCTGAGAGAAAAAGGACGCCAAGTGAAGTGTAAGTGGTTTTACCACTTATGTCCAGACCTGTTAAGTACCCTTTTTTGTTATGTGTTATACTTGAACGTTAAGAATGACATATGGGACTCCACAAAATAATGATCTGGGATTAGAAGTGTTCTGTTTGGACCATCTGTTTGGAAAAATAATTGAGAGTTTAATTTAAGACTTGAAGATGTAACTGCAAACAAAAGTTAAGTGGTATATAAGGAATTTAATTTTAGATCTAACTTAATTATCCTTACATATATATATATATATATACGCGAGAATATGGATAAGACTAAGGGTATTTCATTAGAAATGAAACTTAATTAACGAAGTTGCTACATGTATCTCAAAGAAATATCCTCCCACTGTAAGAGCCACCAACGTCAGAAATACAGCATATAAAATTAGAATTTTTTGTTTTCGGAACTATGTTAACAGAGCGGTTACAACTTGAATACCTGTAAAATTGAATGTTTGTTTATTTCTTAAATGATTCTTGAAATATAAAAAACAAAAATGTATAGCAACCTGTAAATGTTTTAGTTCTTACTTTTTTTTATTTGTGTATATAAAATTCACTTCATCCCTTAAGGTATCCGACTACTTTCGGTACCGTGATTTTAAAAAAGCGCATAAATGAATAATTTTCATGATATTTAGTGTCACTTAGATTAGAATACATGTATGAAAATGTTTTAAAGACATTTTGACAAAAAAAAATTTAAATACAATATTTCGACAAAAAATTACCATAGAATAACATTTTTACAAACTGTTCTCCTTTTGTGAAAAAAGATTCTATTATAATAATATTTTGCCTGTATATAGCTCCGACCTCTGTACAGAGGTTTAACTATGATTTTTAAAAAATTAATTTTTTTCAGTTACCAACTTGAAATAATAAGGTGTTTTTTAAAAAAAATTTCCCCCTCTTTGTCGAAAAAACAGGGAAAAACCCTCATTTCAAGTTACATATTTCAAAATTTATTGACCCTCTGTAAAAGGGGTCTGGCCATATACAGGCAAAATATTATAATAATAGAAGTTTTTTTTTCGCAAAAGGAGAATTTTTTGAAAATGGGCCAAAAACCTTTTTTGACCAAATATTGTTTTAAAAAATTTTTTATTGTAATATATTCTTAAAAATTTTTTATACACGATTTATCTAAGGACACTAAATATCATAAATATTTATCCATTTATACGCTTTTGCAAAATCACTGCTCCGAACGTAGTCGGATACCTTAAGAGTAGGCAAACTTAATTTTCTGTATGGAACAGTAAATCTCATTCTTAATTTGAATACATTGCTAAGGATCAGAATTTACCGATAAAATTTTCGGTTTATAATTATTAACAATTTTAAAGAAAAAGGCAGTTTCCCGAACAGAAACTAATCCACAATTTTGAACAACTTGGTATTTCGAATACTTTTTCCCCCCAAAAAGGGTTTAATAAATTGTAATAGGTGTAGCCTTTCTCGTTTACAGTAAAACTGGAGCGATATCTATAGTTACATCTTACAGTTATCAAAAGATCAAAATACATAAATCATTTATGTTGTCTTTCAAAAGTTCATCAAAAATTTCAAAAAAGCAATGACTTTTTTTTTTTACTTTTGAGATGGTATTTCCTTACATTTTAACTTACGAATTCTTTTGAAAAGAAGGTGAATAATTGATAGCTGTAAGGCATTACTTAGTATTATGTATTTCAAATTTTTAGATGAATTTTCTTTTATTAATTACCATCCTGAACCCTCCAAGGCATCACGTAATACTTATATCATTTAAACATACAGTCGGACCTCTATATAACGAAGTCGCAGAATCTTGGAAAAAAGTTCGTTGTATGGGAAATTCGTTATATAGAGTTATTTTTAAATATTTTTTGAACCACATAAAACAAATTTTAAATTCATAAACACTATATAAAAAAATTTTTTTAATTTTTAAAAAATTAATATTTTTTTTTCCAAGCTTACCAAAAAAAAAGAAAGAAAGAAAAACTGCAAGGAAAACAAGAAGAAAGCATGTCGAGGAATATACTGTATTTCCAACATGAATAATTTTGAAAATTTTAAAGAATTTTTGCGACATTTTATAATTTAAAGCATGCAAGTAATATTAAACATACATTATTTTATAATTAGAACACGGGGACACGAAGAACTCCACTGGGGTTGAAAGAGGATATCAGGATCTTTCTAGTGAGCTGGGCAATGAGGGTTAAAGGTTGCACTTCTTGGATGAAACGTCCGGAACTCTATTGCTCTCGGCGAGCTAGACAAAAAACAAGTTCAAATTTATGACCACCATGAAATGTGTTAAAGAGAGAATAATTTAAAATTTTTTCAGAAATACTTCAGAAAAAGGGAGAACAAAAAAATTGAATCTCCAAAGAAAAAGTTCACTGTTTAGAAAATGCACTTCGCTATAGAGAGGTTATCTCACGAAAATCGTGAAATGTTGAAGGTTCCAGGAAAAAGTTCGCTTTATAGAAAGATTCGCATTATAGAGGTTTGACTGTATTTGTGTGTTAGAGCGATGGAAAATAGTTAAATATAGAAATATTGATACAGATTTGGGATCGGTAGAGAAAGGGGTGGAACCACTGATTGAAGACACTTAAAAAATTTTTCCCCCCACCATATGAAGATATTGCACACAACCCAAAATTTGAAAAGTCAGTGTTTTAATAAATTTGAGCCCCTTTCAGTGAAATGGAATGTTCGGAAGATGATTATTGAGGCGATTAGAGCTTTTGGGGGAAAATTTTAAACCAATAATTTAACTTTTTTTAAAACACCTGGGGGAAAAAAAATTTTGGGGAAAAATTTTTTAATTTAAATCCCTTTGGGTTTTAGGATCTTTTCTTTGACAAACATGGAACACAGAAGGCGTTTTACATTATCCTCGCCACCAATATTTCTTAAGGGAAAATGGGGAAAAAATTATTTTGTCAAGTCCGTGTTTTCAAACTTTTAATATTTGGGCCCAATATTCAACCATAATTTTCATAGCACCTCCCTCCATACAATAACATTGTATTAAATTCTTCTATACTTTGGTGCTAAAGTTACAATATGACTTTTACCCTTAAAGCCCCAAGGTATACAAATGCGCTCAGCCCATACTAATTCCCGACGTTTTATATTGCTTTCCGAAGTAAGACCTTTTCTCGCGCTATTCATAAAATTATTCTAAGGGATTTGGAATGAAAAAAGGCCTTGACAGGGGGTTTATGAAGAATTTACTTATTTCAGAGGATTTGCTTATCTATTTCCTTTTCTTCATCCCTCCCCCCGATTTACCACATACTGTTGCCTACATGTTAAAAGGTGGCATTGGGTAGCAAACCACGTATTTTATTGGAATTAAAAGGGTTACTTATAACCAAAACAAGATAGTTGTTTAAATTTTTTATATAACTTTAATATGACAACCCATGGGTCATTGGTAATTATTAAACTTGTTCTAACTTAATATTTTAAAAATTTAAATTTTAAAATACATTTGTTGGGACCTATACATTTATAAGTGTATTACACCAGTATAAATGTGTATTTTTTTTTGTTATGTCAGAATGTATTTTGTTTTTATTTTCTGTAAATTAATAATTTTTGTAAATCTTTTGTTTTTGACTTTTTCAATATTCTCGTGCCACCCTCGTAGGGTTATCACGGCCCCCTAGGGGTCATGCCCCACAGTTTGAGAAACACTGTGTTGAAGTAGCTTTCAAAGTTACCATGACCAGTGAGAAATTGGGTTATTTTGTAATTGGAATAAAAATAATGACATGACAGTCTCTTATTAATGGTTGGAAAAAAATTCTTCGTTACGCTCCCTTTATTTGAAATAAAATATTCTTGGTTCCTAGATTTCACCAATTCTTTCTTTCGTAATCTTCTTGCAAAATGATTTAGGAATATTTATTGTGCAATGCCAGTTTCGAGCTTGGCAGTAGCCTTTGTAAGCCAATCGGCCCGCTCAGCAAGAGCGTCCATTCAATGGCGGGATTGAATTACACGAATTGTCTTTCAGATGAATTGCGCTTTTACCTGAAACACCACAAAGATCGCATTAGCGTTTGGAAACGCCATGAGACAGGCTGCTCAACTGCTGTATTATTCATTACCCTTTGGGTCTTGCGACCAGTATTATCGTTAGGTATTATACGTATTGTCAATACAAGCCCTGATATAGCCCTGATTGATCATTGTCTCATCTGAAGTATCGGAAACTCCCTTATCTTCAGAGTTAGCCCTATGATTGCATTCCAATTGGATAATACGTGGCTGTCACTGGTTTGAAAACTTTAAGACTTCTTCGTCCAACAGATAGCATTGCAGTCTTGGCCCTCGTACATAATTCGCTGCTTCTCAAGAATTAGTTCTGAAACGTGGGGAAGCAGTACGGACAGTCGTACCCCAAAAAGAAATCCAAAGACACTCTCATTTAGTACCAAGGACTATAGTCATTGCTACTGTCAGCCGTCACAGCCGCAATCAGTTCATATTTCTTAATCGTTTCGCCTCGTAGAAGGTCGTATTTTTTTTTCTTTTGTCTGGATCTCATTGAATCTCTAATAAATTTAACTAAGATATATCTTGTTCTTCTTGGAGCGTTTCCGATGGTCAGCAGCGAACCCTATGGATTTAATTAAAAATATTATAAATTTGCGATTAATAATTTGAAATATTTCTGGAAATGTGTTTTTTATCAACACGTTTGCCGAGATAAATTTGATAGCTTTTAAATACTACTTTCAGTGCTAGTTTGATATCACGGGACATGACGCCAAGCAGCGCTTTTTTCGCTGGAATGGAATCCAAGATGGCGGTCAAGTGGTATCAAATCATCAGGAAGACAATTTTAAAAAATTGTTTTGAAATATATATACATATATTTCAGAAGAAGAATATAGGAAGAGATTGAAAATAACCAAGATCATTCAATAAATATATATATATAATGAATTACTATATAATATAATAAAAAGTTACATGTATTAATGTTATGCAGTATATAATAATAATCTTATGATATAATTTAATAGTAATTATGTGTAATACTCATACAGTATGATTTAATAATAATTATTATATATAATAATAATTACATAATATATTTTTCTAGTAATTCTAAAAAGAATAAAATCATCGTATTATAATATAGAAAATATTCATAAGAATACTCATATAACGTAATAATTATAAATAAATAACATAATAATAATTATAAATGAATAACAAAATAATAATTATAAATAAAGAACATAATAATAATTATAAATAAATAACATAATTTGTAATAATATTTATAAATAAATATAATAAAAAATAATTATTATATAAATAACGAATAGTACATGATTATTACATATAATAATAATTGTATTTTTATATTATATTATTAATAAAATAATTACATATAATATATTAATATTAATAATGAATATCAATTAAAAAGTACTGTAAACTTGCAATATTCCAAAAACAGCAAAAATATCAAGGTAACCATATTGTAATGTTATCGCCCATCTTGGTGAACAATACAATAACAAACAATAACTTAGCGCGTGCCCCGTTATATCAAACCAGTTCCTCACTTTTTTCTTTATATTCTACTAATGAATCTTTGAAAGCATTATTCATTTCAGAAACATTTTTATAATTTACGGTAGATTTTATAAATTTTTCTCTTGATATTTTCATGTATTTCTGTAATTTTAAAGTATGAATAAATAAATCAATGTAGATAAAAATTACAAATTTTCATTTGAATTTACGATAGCCAGACAAAGGGGTAGGAGGTCTATTGGTTCAGCCCCCCAAAACCCCTTTGAGTTTTTTCATTGATTATAACCCTGGGTGGAAACCAGTGGCTGATTTCGGTATCGGTTTCCACGCCACATCCGCGGCTCAAACCCCGGGCTGGGAAAATTTCGACCACCCTTTTCATCCCTTCAGTGGGTCGATAAATGAGTACCATGCTTACTTGGGAACTAAGTACTGGGGGTTTCACATCAAACTGACCACTTGACCGTAGTACATGCACCTCAGTGCCTAAGGTCACCTATACTGTATACTAAGGTAGGCACAGTAGGATTTGGCCCTCATGGGCTGTTGCGCCACTGAGTTTAGTTTAGTATAACCCTATGTATATTGTACGTAAAATTTAATTAAGTATTTGTTATTAATAATAAATTTTATTAATAAATGCTAATTATTTATTCAATAATTAATTTTTACTGTTAACTCACCAAAAATCGACAAATTGAAAAGAAAATGTTAGACGGCGTACTGGAGCATGATATGAGAATGGTAAACTTACGACCCTGTACTCCCTCCCCCCTTCCTTGAAAAATCCCTGTGCGCTCCACTTGTTATAATCCTATCATCGCTAGTATTATATTATTGTAAATTGTTTAAGGTGTAGCCTTAAATTACAATGATAAAAATTATAAATGCTGTAAGTACATAACATGAATCCTGTAATTAAAAATATAAGAGGAGACAGAGAGAGGAATTGTGAGATTATTACGAAATAAAAACGATTATTGCATTTAGAACTTGTATACTATTATAAAAAGAAAATTCCAATCGAACAATTAAGCCCATTTGTCAATTAGGAACATATTCCCTGAAACACAAGCCGAAAAAAACGTCCCTCACAATACAAAACTAAATACGAAGAACACATTTCCTTCATCAAGAACATTCCCAGCAGATCGGAAACAATCCTATCCCACAAACCCACTATCGTTTTCCTTTGAACAATCCAACTCCCCCTACCCGAAAAAGGCTCAAAAGAATGTCAACGATGACACCGAAAACGAGAACAAAACGATCCCCCTCTCCTATTTTCCCTCAGTAATCAATCGCTCATCCCACACCATTGATAATATCGGATTCCAACCCCTCCCTTTGAAGTACCTACGTCCTGTTCCTGGGAATGCAAATTCCCGTAATCAGTCCTCTCTCCGAAAAGCTTTCCCTTTACTAAAACTTTATTTCAGGCGGTGGAGTTTTGGAAAAGAATTCCAATGTTACTTAAGCGAATCTAGGGAGGTGGGGGGAGGGATAAAACGTAATTAACAGCGCTATTGCGGAGAAAGCAAGCTTGTTGTTTGCCTAAGTAACTAATTATCGCGCCGAAGGCAGGGGAAAGTTACTTGCTTTTACGGGGAGGAGTCCGCAAGGCTCCGCTTTCGTAGAGTAATGCAATCAGAGCCGGATTGGAACGCTGTTTGGAGCAGATAAGCCAAAAGTTTATTTTTGTCTGGATGCCCTTTTGCTGAGGATCAGATAGAAATTTCGAACGGGATTTTGTTTCAGGTGGATCGAAGCCGTATGCTTATGTTTCTAGTTAAGTCCGAACAACTTATTATAGAACTCGAGTCAAAATGGCGCTGGAATTAAATAGGATGCTCTGAAATTCGTTTCCTACTTAAGTAAAACAAATTTTGATGGACTCGTCATTGGAGGATATTCCTTAATCCTCTGAGCGACAACGTCATTTCTGCAACTGAATCTTTCCCATTACATTCCTTTACAGAACACTTAGTTCTTGGGTTATAAAATACTGAAAGAGAGCGACAAACTACTATGAAATATTAATTTTGCATGTGCCTTTTACAAAACATCTAGAGCAAGAGTGTAGAATAATTTAATGTTTACGTAATGACACTTGCATCTCTTTTCTGCTACTATCTTAAAAAGTTTTCGGAATATTTTTTTTAAATTTTTTTTATACATTATTGTGTGCAGAAAAATTGGCCGGCTGCAAAAATGTTTGTTGAGGGCCACGAGTTTGAAACACCTGATGTAGAGAGATATTTGTTATTAATATATATATAATAAAACTTATAGTGGGGCATAATTTGTCGTGGTGAGTGGACAGCTATTCTGGAACAACGAAAGGATAGGCCGTGGTCCTTTGAAGTGATTATGATAGTACATGGTGGGTGAGTGGACAATTACTGTAGTATTGAAGAGGCAGTCTTGTAAATTAGTAAATCCAATTTATGTAATATCTTGCAACACATATAAAGATAGACGGCACAACACAGACAAAGAAACTACAACACACAACACAAAGAAGCCGGCTACATGACTACAGAGAAAAGAGCGAAGAGAGAGGGTATTTCCAGAGACATCGGTTTTTATACCCGACGAAGACCGGC
>BMAV01002852.1:0-12795 GCA_019973955.1 Trichonephila inaurata madagascariensis
TTTATTTTCATTTTTTAAAAGAAAATTAACATATAATACCTTTTCACAGATATTCTTTTTTTTAAAAAATGTTTGAAAAACATATGTGACATATGAAAAACTCATCGATAAATTTTAAAAACCCTCTTATAATTTAGCATTGCTAACTAAAAATTCTGTTGAGAAGCAATTTACTCATTAAAAGGATTTTTGTGATACTTTTTATTGCATGTATACATATCTTTGCCAGTTTACCAATATTTATTTTTAATTAATTTTAAATTTCTGTTTTATTTATTTTTTGCTTCAACCAGACCTTTGAAGCTCATATTGATAAGTCAAATCGAGTCATTATTTAATTACTGAAGCAAAAAATAAAATGTAAAAAAGGAAAGAAACAATTATTTTGCACTTTTTTCATGAAATTTGTTTAAAGTTGTAGGTTATAAGAATTTTTTTATTGGCATGGAAATTGTAATACCATTTAAAAAATACAATTTATTTTAACTTTATTCATATTTTGAATTTTAATATTTATAATTTCTAAGAATTACTCTTAACCCTTTTTAAATACTATATTTTCTTAAAATTCGGAAAACAGTTATTTTTTTAAAGAGAAACTTTTTAAAATTCCTTTTTTTTTTTAATTATTAACTTAGATCAAGCTATCACATTTTGTAATGGTTTATCAAATTCTTACCTAATGGTAACATTATATATTTTATTCATTATTAATCCAGTAAAGTTCTAAAAGTAATAACAAATCTGTTTATTAAATTTGCAACATAGATTTCTTCAAAAATTAGCTTCAACAAACGGAATTGAATAACATCCTGATTCTTCTAACTCAAATTAAATTAAAAGATATCTCGTTATAGATACCCTTATTTTCTTAAGTTTATATATTTATGTATATTTAAATGGAACAGCATTAAACTCATCGAAAAACATCGATTCTAATCTCATAACGAATGAGAGAAAAAAAAAGATCCGTCATGTTAGTGTTCATAATGGACTTAATTATCCTTGAAAGATAAAATCCATTATTAATTATTAAGCATAACATTTCACTTTCAAAATCACTTAATACCATATTCCACTAAGCAGACGATACCGTAAAAATGCTTTTACGAAAAAAATATATTTTTAAAAAAAAAAAAAAAAAAAAAAAAAAAAAAACCTTTTGTTTATTTCCCCCTTGCCTTTTTAATCTTGCTTATTTATATTTTTTACCCGTATTCTTTTTTTTCGTGGAATTCGCGGGTTGGAATTTAAACTACTCTTTTTTTTTTCTACGTAAAATGAACTATAAAAGCGTTCTGAGGAAAAATAAAAGATTTTTTCGCGGCGATTTTTTTTGTTTAAATTTTAGTTCTAAGAAAAATGAATCAAATTGATTTAAATGTGATGTGATTGTGAAAAAAATTTACCCAGCACTTTTTCTCTTTTTTTTTTTTTTCATTTTGTACATGGATAATTCTTAAGCGGACAGATTCCATTTTGTTCAAATATAATTATAAAAAAATCTGTCCAAACATTATACAATTGCAACAAAACTGCAATTATACAATAAAATTACTATTGTTTTATAGGATTAATATTTTGTACGGTAATAATGATTATATCCCGTGTGATTAACTTGAAAAAGTAATGAAGTAAAACTCGAAATATTTATTACAAGATACAAAGAAAACATCAAAAAGATGAAATAAAATATCTTATTCTTCAGATTATCATACTATAAAAATGCAATAAAAATAAAATGAATTTTGGAATAAAAACAGTCTTTCAGCATTAAGTTCAGAATTAATAAATTAAAAAAAAACACCCCACGAATAATTTTATTATTATTATTATTTTTTTTAACAGCAAAGCAATATTAATAAAGAAAATAAAAAGTAAAGGGGTAGAAAAAAAATGCTGACCCTTAAAAAAATCTAATAGTTTTTTTTATTGTGGTTTTGGATAAAATTACCGTAAAATCCGGCGTGTAGGGGCGGGCGTAAAACCCACCCAACACTTTCAACGGTTTTTGATTTTTGGATATATTCGCCGAAAACCCCTTTTTTTTTAAAAAGTCGCATTTTTTGGGAAATCCCGGGGAAAAAATTTTCCCAAAAAACTTTAAAAAAAAATAATACACTTCTAGAACTACAGCTCTTTAAGTTCAATAGACGAATATATTTTCTTTTTAATAAACATATTTCGGTATATATAGAATTTAAAAAAACTTTTTTTTATCCGTCCTTTCCTTTTTTTAAAAAGCTCCCTTTTTCATCCCCGGGCCCGTAAAACCGGCACCCAAAATTTGTCTTTTTTTTGTGCCAAAGTGGGGTTAAACCCGGGATTTTCAATATGACTAAAACCCAATGAGATTCACCCTTTTAAATTTTAAAAGATGTCTTTTTAAAAATTATATGAATTACAAAATTTCAGAATTTCATAATAAATTGTTGTCACAGACCTAAATATTGACAAATAATAATTTTTTTTCCATATACGTTGACAGATTCCTTAAAATAACTCCCGAATGTACTTTCATTATTTTGCATATAAAGCAAAAAACAAGAAAATAATTTATAAAATATTTAAAAAAATAGCTTCCTATATCTTATTTAATGACAATGATAAACTTTACCTAGCGAAAGAAAAAACTAAAAAATAGTTTGTGTACGTATAGAAATAACAACATTAAATATTTTTCATGTTGTTGCCTTTTCTCTTTGTAAGTATTAATTTTTCTTATTGCTATTGATAAAATTTCTTTATTCACTCAAGAACCTAAGGATCCTACTCAAATGGTAGCTTACTTAATTTTGTAATGTAATTATAAATTAATTTTGTTTCTTTTTCATATGATTGGAAAACGACTCTGACGTTCAAGCGGGAATATGAATTTATTTGAAACAAATTGATAACATGTATGATACAAAAAAAAAACATTAAAATAAAATATTTAATGACTTTTTAAATTTATGTAATTAATTTAGAAAGCTTATAGACAAAAGCTTTTAAAATAGCTGCTCTTCTCGGAAGCGTTTTTTTTTTTATGCTTTGCTTTTATTTTTTTGTAATTATAAAATAATAAATACATAATACATTTCAGTTAATAAATATTTAAGGCTCTGAATATAACTCAAATAAATGTAACTAAGTACTGATAATTTGATTAAGAATTTACATTTTTGACAAAATAAAATGAACGGTTACGTGGCCAGAGCGGACAGTGGCTACAGCGGACACGTGAGGGGAGCTGGGTGGGCAGGGCGGATATTCTTGCATCTATTGTGGTGTTTCCATGTGTAAAATTGGATAAAAGAATTGAACACATCCTAAAAGAATTCAAAACATCAAACGATTTAGAAAAATGTCCAAAATCTTTAAGTTTTGTAACTAGGTTGGATTAAATCCAATGGTAAATGATATTTATGCCTTTTGCACCTGTTCTAAAATTTATTTGACTCTAAAATACAGTTTTCCATAAAATCCCTGAAATTTGTTCATACCCTTAATTATATTGTTACTTATTATTAATTTTTAAATATTTCTCTGAAAGTTTTTATTTTTATAACTTTTCGCTATGTTTAAAATGTAATCGCACTGTGTTATTTGAACAATTTAATACAAATAATTAAATTTGATTAGCAAAAATGTATTTATCCTTGTAATTCGATAATCAGTTGCGAAAACAGAAGAACTTCAGTAAACAAAAAACATCCAACGTGAAACATTATCGACTTAAAATACGGTTTTAAATTATATTTGCGAATTTTAAAAGTATGTATTTACTTATTTATCTGCACCCTTTATCTATTCTAAGATGGGGAAAAATGTGTCCGATATAACCATGATGAGTTTCGGAGTATCCGCTCTAACCACGAAATCTTATGTGTCCGCTCTGACCACGTCCGCTGTAGCCACACTACCAAATGAACACCGTCTAAAAAAAATATCGAATACGTCAGAAGAATTAAACGTATATTTTACAGTATACTTATCTTTGAAAAGTTAGGTTTTTAATTGGAAATAATAATAATAATATAATATCATTAAAATAATAGCCTTTTTTGTGTGTGTCTACTGCGAATAGAATAATCAAAACATTGTTTTGAATATTATATTGTTAAGAAATGGGGTTAAAGTGTGAAGTAGGTGACCCCTAGGCAAAACCAATTTTTTGGCACCCCGAATCAGTGTCCAAACGATAGGTGTTCCGAGAATAATGAAGCGAAGCCGAAGTAATGAAGAGCCGGATTCATTCTGACATCTAGATAAACATCGCCAAATCCAAGGGGTCACCTATCCTACACTTTGGCTAAACTATGATATAATATATAATATTCTTTAATAAAATAATTTAGGAACACACAATAATATGTAATATAATAATATTCCATAATAATAACATGTAATATAATACACACATGCATTTACACACGGATTGTGATTTTAAGAATTTAACTCTGTCTACAAGCAGATAGAGTAAAGTTGACCATCCGCTAAAACTGATTTTAACTCCGCTATATATATAAAAGTATTCCTCAACTTACAATGTATACAACTGTAGCTGTGTTGACCCCTCGAATATTTGATATTTCTTTATATTGCACATATATACTGAGAGAGATTGGATGAATTGGGTTAGATTTATTGATTGTACTACTTTAATTTGATCAGGTATGACAATACATTGGTAGGTAAAACTATAGTCCCATCGTTGCTAGTATAGTAATGGATAATAATAAATAATATAAAATAACAATATATGTTCTGTAGTATTGCCTTATAATGCTGTTTTAGACATAAATTTCACAGTTATAACTCCGGTTTCATTCTAACTACATATTTTGAAACAGTTTTTAATCATAAATTTTAAAAGTTATAATATTTTTTCCTCTCTTAGTAAGTTTTTTTATGAAATATGTTTTTAAAATAAAAATTTTCTTGTGGTACATTATTTATAATGCGATTCTTATATACATAACATTCCCTGAAATTTATAAAATATATATTTTTTTATCTTTACTCTAAACCTACTTTCTCCAACGATGATTTTTAATCATGGACTCTCTTAACAGAACTACAGTATATTATTTTTTTTCTTTTTCGTTTTGAAAAATATTGTTCCTGAAAGTCTACAGATTTTCAGGAACAGTATGTTAGTGTAATAACTATGCTAAAGTAGTTAGTTTTAAAGGATTTTCAAAAAAAATTATAAAATTTTTTTTAATTGATTTTTTTTAACAGAATTCTTTTGCTTTATTTCATCGTATGTATACGTACTTGAAAATTGCTTTTAAAATTAGAACTATTTTGTGCTACACACACACATTTGTTTTTCAACATAATTTAAACCATAAACATGAAAAAATTGAAATCCATAAACAGTTATAATTTGAAAATATTTTCTCTAATATAATCCTAAATGCAAGCATATCAATCTAATATCAATTGATCGACTAAATATTACAGTACATGTTTCGTTCTTCTTTCGAGTGTATTAAATTTTAGTAAAAAAGAAGGGGAAGAAAAAATATTTCAAGGATTATTTTATCTTGCAAGCTGAAAATATTTATGTCCAGTTGTTTAGAATTAGGACGAGACAATCTTTATAGAAATATTTATTAAATAAAGCTAGACAAAAAGCAATTTGACTATGCAATGTTGATTCGAAATTTATTTGGAATTTGACATTATTATTTAAATTATTTGGAATAATATGAGATGAAAAACAGAAAAAAAAGGATTTTTCCTTCATTTCGTACCACTATAATTTATAAAAACAGAATTATTGTATAAAAAATTCGAACGGCTAGAGTGTTTTAGATCAGGGTCGTTCAACACGCGGCCTGCCAGTACGTAAGTTGCGGCCCACCGACTCTTATTAAAAAATTTTATATAACAGATTTTTAAAGTTTTTTCATTTTAAAATTTATTTGAGGAAAATATTTATATATATATATACAATGTATTTGCCTGTTACCTGTTCTTGTTTTAAAATAAATACTTTTTGATAATAGAAATGTCCTTTAGATTAAAATAAATCTATATTTTATCAAACAGTTACATTTGATTTTACTATAGTAAATTACTTTTTAATAAATTTCGAATTGCATTATACATATTCCTTTACTATGGATGGTACAGGATTCTATGTGTATGCGACTTTCGTTTCTTCTCCTCCTTTTCTGTTTGGAGTGTCCAAAAAGCAAGAGGCAGTCAGAGACGTTTTTTAAAGTTTAAAAAAAATAAGGACGGTTAAGATAAAGGACAATGTATATATACTTAATCGTTTGCGAATGACAGCACTATCAAGTTTCAACAATTAGTAACGAAAGATCAATTCAATAGGAACACACATCGTAATTTTCAAGAAAATGGCAACTGTAATATTTTAAACATTATTTGATCTTTGCATTATTATATTATATAAATATTATTATATTATCTCTATGTCTGTATACATAAAAATAATAATAAAAATTCATTCTGTTTTAAATTTTCACTCCAATAAATGTTTTTTGTTTCCAAATATGATATAAAAGTACATATTTTAATGTGCTTCCCGCGAGATTATAATGTTTTACCGAAGTTGCCCGCAAGGCCATTCGGGTTGGACACCCCTGTTTTAGATCGTGGGTTCCAAAATCGTGGTACGTGATCTGAGACAACGCAAGCAACTCATAAAAAAATATAAGGTTGGGAGAACAACCCCAAGACAAATCTAAAAATCCACCCCTTGTTTATTTAGCAATATTAGCTCAGGGTGAGAAAACCAAAACAAGTTGAACTCACACGTTGACTTTCTAAGAACTGATTTCTAATCCATTCGACCCATGAGCCACATGTGAACAAACACAACCATCTCAGGATATTATATATATATATATATATATGTGTGTGTGTGTGTGTGTGTGTATTTATACAATCTTAATATCTAAAGTAACTCTTTTTTATTTCTAATGGGTCTGCGGATTGGTGTTTTCCCATCACAGACCCTAGTACATTCTTCCGGGAGGTGGTACCTCTTTTTAGAGAGGCACTAAAGTATCATTATTAGGCATAAATTTTTTTATTTAATTAGATGAGGGATATTAACATCTTACAACCTTCAATAACTCAACGCCTTTTACTTACAAATATGTTGATGAAATCTCAGAATTTACCATTTCTGATGCATCATAAATTGTCGAGAAATAACTGAAAAGCAAATTCCAACTCGTTAATACTAAACGATTGCATGCTATATCATTAAATCTTCCTTTTCCTCTGTTTCAGTCACTGTTTCAACTTAGGATTTTTACGTCTTTAATGTATTAACAAGTTTTACCTTGTCGTCGGAGAACGTCTCCGATAAGAAGGCTTACGGTTTTATTGTGTCTACATAGTGCCTACAACTTGTCTTCTGATACCGTTTCGCTGAGGAAGGTGATGTTTTTACTGTGTTCACATAGTTGCACCCTGTCTTCATACACCGTTTTCATTTAGGAAGCTACCTCGTATCCTCGCCTTGTCTTTAGACACCGTTTTCAATTAGGAAGCTGACCCGTATTCTCATTCTGTCTTTAGACACCGTTTTCATTTAGGAAACTGACTCTTATCCTCGCCCTGTCTTTAGATACCGTTTCTACATAGGGCGCTGATGCATAGCTTTACCCTGTTTTCGGACACCATTTTCGCTTAGAAAGCTGATGTTTTTATTGTATCGACATAGCTATACCTTGTCTTCAATTATCGTTTCCACTTATGTAGCTGACGGTTTTATTATATAGACGTAGATTTACTCTGTCTTCTGATACTGTTTCGGATTGCGAATGAATTATTCAACTAATTTTATTTAAAAAATATACTCATATTAACTTTCAGTAAATAAAGTGTAAGGATTCGCCCTGCACTTTATACTTCACACTTCACTGCTCACGTTTGATAAGTATCGTTTATTTTATAATTTTCTATTTTTTATTTTTCAATTCCTATTATTAGCTAACACTCTCTATACATTTATTTATTTATCTTGGTGGAATTTTCAATCGTTAATAAAATACATTTTAAAGCGCTCAATTGAGCTGAACTTTTATATACATTATTATTTTGGATGACAATACAATAATTTAATTATAATTAATAAAAATTAATTGATTAAAACTAATTATTTAAAGAATTACAAATACAGCCGCGTTGGCATCATTTCTGGCGACTTGTGTCAAAACATGAAAAGGTTTTTTTCTCACGTTTTAAAGCATTCAGTTGAACTGAAATTTTATATACACGATTGTTTTGGATGACAATACGATACTTTAATGATAATTAATAAAAATTAATGACCACTTAATGTTGTGATTCTGTCCTATGTATATACATATTTATATGAATTGTAACTATTTAATGAAAAGTAGCTAAAATAAAATTTTTCTTTGTTGATCTAAGTAGGAATTGACTTAAATTTTTTTTATATTACTTGTTAATTGCTTTCAAATAATAATTCAACAGTTAAATATATTAATTTCCTTACTTGAAATATATATTTGTTTCACCAAAATATATTATCTTTAAGAAATGTCTAGAATATAAAAATTTAAAAGTGTGTTTTTTCCCTTCAATTTTGAAAAAGCACTTTATATATTTCTCTATACACAAACATATTTATTTCCATCAAGAAAGATCTTCAGTGACCTGAACAGATAATAGTCGTATGGAACAATATGAAGACTATATGCTGGCTGAGAGAGGTAAAGTTTCGCAAATAAATTGCAATATTTATACGATGTTTTTTGCTACGCGTAGTCTAGCGTTGACATGAAGAATCACATCATTTCTGTTGGCCAAAGATGTACGATTGAGTCAAAACATCAGTTGCAAACAGTAAGGGCCGTTTCATTTTCTTTCAGAAACTCATAACGCACTATATCCTTGCTGTCTCACCAATAACACAACACAATCTTTTAATGCGTGCCTCCCCTTTGTAAACATGTACTTTTTTTCTAACCACGTGTTTGTACATTATCCCCCTGGGTCGCTTTTCCGCTTAGGTACGCTAGGCAAGTGTCTAGGGCGCAAAAAATTAGAGGACGAAAAAAGAGGAAAAAAAAAAATTAAATTACAGGGAACGTACCACCGTCTAACGAATCGTCAGAGAATCATTTCTGCCCTAAAGAGAGTAAAGACTGAAATGAGATCCACTACAGAAAATGAAAAGCTTAACAGTTTGATGTTGCTATGCACTCAAAACGATATTGCAATGGAAATTGTTTACAATAATGCTAATGATTTTCTCGAAAAAATCATTCGTTTTTCGAAGAAAACCTTAGTTGAGTAAGTACAATGATAAAGACTGAACAAAGAATAGGGATTTCCAAAAGTAAAAGACTGCAAAGAGATAAAAAAAAAAGATAAAATTAACAAGTTGAAAACAGTTCGTTCTCTCTCTATCAGTAATGTATACTCTGTACAGTTGTTGCAAACGATTTTATTAATTTACTGTACTAATTTAAAATAGGGTGAGTAGTCCGTGATACCGTAAAGAAATGAGCAGCAGTGGCCAAACTACACCACTATCCTTTCCTTACGACTGTCAGTCCAGGACACGATGGGTCCACAGGTGGTGAATAGTGGAAAGATTATCCAAAGAAAGAGGAAAATAGTAAGAGAGTTAAAATAAAATCTCTTCCGAAACAAAACAGGAAAAGTAAGAACTGAAGGAGGTAGGGAGGGAGTGCTTTGGAAGTAGGGAAGGTGGCGTAGCTATTGAAGTGCCTAGAGTGCCGGGGAGGTTAAAAACCGCCCTGCTGTCCCCTTTTTATCTCCAGTCACCAAGTGCTTCGAAAACGGTTCTTTTTTGTGACAAGATTTGAGGAACATATCGAAATTCTGTCCATTAAATTTTTTTCGCTTAATTCATGTGGCACCCAAACAGAGAGTTAGGACACGAAACCATGCATTTTAATGTAATCCAAAGCATTAGTCTGAAAAATTCCAAGCTCAAGGGTCATTTCTGTGGAAGTTAACGTGGAATTAGTCCTGAAAATACTGCGTAGCACTTCGTCACTGACATCTGAGGGCCTTCCTGATCTGAATTCATCTTTCGAAGAAAATCACCCAAGCAAAATTTCACAAGCCCTCGTTGGCATGTTCGAGCTGTTAATGCTTCTTCTACAAACACGTCACAGATGTTTCTTTTGCCTGAATCGCATTATTCTCCCTTTTTGGAATTCAAACAACATACAATGTCTTAAATGCACTTTCTCTTCACTCACGTTCTGTTTTACAAGTTTAAAAAAACTGACTAAATTGGGAAAAAATGTATATAAATAATCAATAGTACCAGGTGGTTATAATTAAAGTTACACTATTTAGAGGCCTGTAGGACCTGTTATGGTTATCGCACTTTGATAAAACTCGGAATATATACTATATGGACCATGGGGAAGAGGTTTCTACAATAAAAAGTAGTACAAATTTTGACCACCAGGTGGCTTTTATCGATTATTCCTTATGCAAATCCGTAAAACCTTTATATAAATTCGCAGTCATAGCCAGAGAATCCTCCAGGGTGCGCTTTTTATCGTTAGTCATGTCCTTACAAAAAAGATCTAGCTTTAGTGTGGTAAAACTGTTTTATCAGAACGCGGCAGCAACCACTTAGCTGCTTTGCGTGAATACGGTCTTTTGAAGGATATGCGAAAAGGTCCCATATCGAGGATTGGTGTGAAGAAGATTATGAAATTTGAAGAGTCAGGGAATTTGGGTGTGCTGCCCGGAAGATGACTGAAACCGGATGGGACTGAAACTGTGGAAGAAGTCGCTACTGTGCTATGGTTGAAAGAGCCTCCCGTTCCATCTATTCTTCAGCAAGTGGTCAATCAGTGTCACGAGAGTTAGAGATTTCGTGGTCGGCAGTACGAAAAATTCTGCGATACATTTTGAAATGGTATCGTATAATATACACGTGATGCAAACACTAAAACCTCAAAATCAGAAAACATGTCTTGAATTTGCTTGCCGATTTTTGGCGAGAATGGAAGTTGATGATGCTCGGACTTGGAAAATTCTATGGTCAGATGAGGGGACCACTTTTATTTAGATGGAGCTGAGAATAGTCAGAATTACCGCTTATGGGGTACATCAACTACCACTAAATTCTGGTTATGGGACTGCTTGGTGTGGATTTACTGCTGAGTTTATCCTCGGACCTTTTTCTTTGAAACTCTCACTCCACAAGGTCATAAAAGATGCTCTGTCACGAGTCTACGGTACGGTGAACTTCTTCAACAACAGGTCATTCCTGCTTTACAGGAATGGCAATGTTTGCAAGCCACTATCTTTATGTATGATGGAGCAACTCCTCACATTGGGCGCCAAGTCAAAGCACTGCTTAGTGCTAACTTTGGCGATAATCGCGTAATATCCAGGCATTTTTCGGATGCACACATGGCCTTTTCGTTCAACCGACTTAAATCCCTGTGATTTCTGGGTGTGGGGATTTTTAAAAGACCGTGTTTATAGCGGAGGAATCAGGACTTTACCTGATTTGAAAGCTAGCATTATACGCCAAATGGCTGAAATTCCTCGTGAGTTGCTTCGCGCTACCATTGAAAACGCTATAACGCGCTTTCAACACGTTATTGATGTCAATGGAGCACATATTGAGCATATTCTGTAATTGAATAAATTTTAAAGATTCTAACATATCTTTTGGGCACCACATTTCCACCTGGTGGTCAAAATTTGAACTATTTTTTTTTATTGGGAAAAACCTTTTCCCCATGGTTCATATAGCATATATTCCAAGTTTCATCCAAATCCTATAAATAAAACGGGTTCTACAGGCATCTGAATAGTATAACTTTAATTATAACCTCTTGGTATATTAATCTAACTGTTTAAATCGGTTTCAGTCGGATCCGAATTCTTGCTAAGGATCAACAATGCATTAAAGTACCCGTGTTCAAAAACGACAGAATTTTCCCTCATACCGATGAGTAAATTTATCAGATTAAAAGACATCGCCAAATGTCGCGATAAACAACCAATAGTGGAAACCGTTTCCGCGCACATTAATGGAAACAATGGCAGTATTTGGAGACACTTTTTGAAATAGTGATGCATTTTCTTTTGGCGAAATTGGTCGACAGTATAATACGTAAGTATACCAAAAAAACAAAAAACATTAATTTTTATTAATAAATAATTATTTGTTTTTTCCAGATATAAAAGGAAAATGCTGAGAATATGGATTCATATTCGGAAACTGAGCCTGTTATAGAAAGAAGTGTAGCAAACGCCAGAGAACGTAATCGTACTTCCAGTGTGAATGTAGCATTCTCTCTTTTAAGGATGCACATTCCAACAGAGCCAAAAGATAGGAAGTTATCCAAAATTGAAACATTACGCTTAGCAGTTTCGTACATCAGACACCTTGCCAATCTCATTTCAGCAAATAGCGAAGGCTATCAAGGCAATCACGTTTGTCAACGATACAAATATATGTATGAGGAATATGTGAATGATCCTGGGTATAAGCAAATATGCACATTTTGCTTAACTGAAGTGAAACAAGACTTTAAAAATGATGTTACTTTAAAAGATTCCAAAATTTTCATGTGTTGACTGAATCAAAGAAAAAACATGAACAAGAAGTTTGTGAATGGAGAAAAAGATTTAAAACTGATGTGTTTTTGAAAATACTGTCCTAAAAAAAACCAATATACATAGTTCTTAAATCATTTTAAAATTTAAATAAAAATAAAAACTGATATTAGTTCGATTATTTATTAAAATAGAATAATTTATTTCTGATTTTTATTCTGTTGAATATAT
>BMAV01002853.1:0-11980 GCA_019973955.1 Trichonephila inaurata madagascariensis
TCATTTGGGGGGAAATGTTTAAAATCGTGAAGTTTCCCCACTATTTTTTTGGGGAGGCCCCCTATTCGTCTTTCATAACCCCTCTTTGGGAAATTTTATAACTTTGTTTAATTCTAATCAGCCCCGTGGGATAGAATTTATTATGTTTAATTGGAGTAATATTTAACCCTAAAAAGTGAGTTTAAGTTAGTCTTAGGTGCTATTAAAAAGTTTTTCAAAATTAAAATAAAAACTCTTTTATTATAAACTTTAAAAATAGTTCATTTTGTTTACCTATAGAGCTTTATTATTGTTAACTATGTACTTTTTAGAAGAAAGTTTCTGTAAAAGTAAAGTTTAACATGAAGGTATGAATGTTTTCTGGAAACACAGATTACATTTTATCATACGACTATATGTCCATGAATTTGCCCATTGTATTTTACAAATTCACAGAAAACACTTTTTACTCTGATTGTAATTAAATGTATATTGCGCATCAAATCACTTATATGGTTTTTTTTTTTGGTATTTACGTATTATACCGTCGACCACTTTTATTAAATTTAAAGATATCGTCAAATGCCACAATATAGTTAACACTGGAAAATCACTCCCTCGCTCGTTCAAACACAATAAGGGTAACTATGATAACATTTGGCGATGTTTTTTGATTTGCCGAAATTGGTAGACGGTGTAATAAATAAGTACATTTTTTTTATTATTAAAATTCAGTGTTTTATACCAATTTCATTGCAACACCCTGTGTTTATACATAATGTTTATATATATTTCAGAACACTGATAAAGGCTTGAAAGATAATACTTCTTCATCAAGAAAAAAGAAATCAAAAGAGGAAAAAGAGTTTGGAAAAATACCCGAAAAAGTTGATTTTTTCCCAAAAAATATTTGTTCAAGAAGTAGCAATTTAAATCAGCGTTCCGATTCTGAAAAAATATCATTCAGTGCAAAAACTGTAGACAAGTGTAGCCAAAAAATCTTTCCTTCATTATTTTTACTATTTGCAGTAGCATATTGGATCTATTTTTTGTGGTTGTCTAAGCATGGAGTGTAATTTTAAGACAAAGGTAGCTATGTATAATTGGGTACTATCCAGAGAGACCAATTTCGCCAAATAAAAAAAGCATCTAATTCAAAAGATGTCGCCAAATGCTGGCCTCGTTATTCTTATTTTGGAAAATGCTTGGGAAGGGTTTTCCACCAATAACTGAATACGGGGATTTGGCATCATTTTTTGATACGGCAAAATTGGTCTACCGTAGATTTGAAAGTACCTATTCTTTTATTTGGTGTACAAGAACATAATCTACCCTTTTTGACAAATTTTCTGTTTTGTGTCTGAATTTGAAAAAAAAAAAAATAAAGAAGTCATTTCTAAATAAAAAAATATTTTCAAAAATTTGTCTTTTTTCATTTTTTTTTTTTAATTTTTAAAAAATGCTTTTCTAATTTAAAATTTTTGGGAAATTTTGACATCTTGTACTACTGCCCCCACTAAATTCTCCAGTTCTAGCCCCTTTTGAATTATTTTTTTTCCGGTTTCTTAATCTTTACTCAAATGAGGACGTCTAAACTGGCGTTATTTTTTTACCACAAACATCAAATTTTTATGAGCATGGAATCAGGTCACTCCCAAAAAGTGGCAAAAGTGATGGATCTGTTAAAAAATTAACTTTTTTTTAATTTTAAGGAAAAGTTTTAAATTTTAAAAAAAAAAAAGGAAATTATTTCCCGAAAGCCAAATAGTTTCAAAAATAATATTTAGCATTTTTTTTTGATTAATTTAAAATATTTTTAATTATAGTCAATTTCTTTTAAACCCCTTAACTTCGCACTTTTGCATTTCTACAACATATGATTTATTTTAATTTAACAACTAATTTTTTTTTTTAATTTCCCCCAAAAAACCCCTTTTATCTAGAAGAAAAAGATTTGCAAAGAAATAATTAATTTTGTCACTAGAAGAAGGTCATTTTTTCCAGAAATCATCAATTATAAAAAACTCGATGCCTCAAGAACGTGTTTTGGTTATAAAAAAAATCCCTTTTTATTTTTTGCTTTCTTTTTTATTGACGAAAAAATTACCCGGTAAAAATTTAACATGTTATGCTGATAATAAAATATCATATAGAAAAATTTTAATTTACCACTCTACCGATGTTGACCCTTTTCAAAAAAAAAAATGACTAAATTTAAAAAACTGCTTAATTTTTTTTTATATTTTTCCCTTTTTTATTACTTGAGAACTAGCTTATATAATTTTTTCAAATTTAAAAAAATTTCGAAGTTAAGGGTTAAATTTTTAAAATTTTACTATTGAAAATAAGTTTAAAAAAGCAATCCTTTACCAAGATTGTTTGAAATAGTTTTAATTATTTTATTTATTTATTAAATATTTTTGACAAGAAACAGACTATTTTTTAAAAATTAAGAAATTTTTCAGATTTGGGGGTTATTTTTTTGTGATGATCTTGACAGATTTGAATGAAATTTAGTACGTACATAGGGTTGATATAATGCAAAATAATAAAAAAAACCCACTCAACAGTTATAATACATGCAAGGCCCGGGTAACACCACGAATGGGGAGGGGAACAACAATTAAAATAGAGAAAAAAAAAAAAAAAAATTTTACTGAGGATGGGGTCCCTCTTACAGATACACTGGTGTGCAAAACTTAACAAAAATTTAAAAAATTTAGCAGATAGCCATGAAATTGCAGAAAAGGAGGCGGGAGATCAGTAGAGGGAAAAAGAAAATAGTAGAAACGTCAGCGTATCAAATATCGGGAACAAACGTCAAAAACAGGGGTACGAAAAACGCTGATGTCGGCGCGCGCTGCTCAACAGAAAATGAAATAAAGGACGGGCGAAACCCCCATTTTCTCTGCCCCGGGGAGCGCGTAAAATATGGCGAAGAAGTCACCTGGACGACTTCACACGTGGAAGAATGATCAAAACTGGGGGAGGGGCGTACTGTCCCAGTGTAGTGCAGGTTGGGAATCAAAAAAGTGTCTTTTCCCCCTTAAAGCTTTCCCCCAAACCCACAGGTACAGCTGTTAGAAAGTTTGGTGGCCGCCCGAGGACAAACTGCGGGGGATAGATATATCATCCTGCAGGCAAAAAAAGATCAAAGAAGTAAAAGCAAGCGCCATTGTTAGAAACTCTGTACAGCAACAGGTCGACAAGTGTAGCGGTTTACTGTGGCCGACGCCTTCACAAAGGGGGTGCCCCCGTCCTGAACCCCCCTCCCTTAAAAATGGCCACGGCCACCCCTTTCAGTGGACAGGGCACAAAAAATGGACAACTGATCAATGGAGTCGTGTCCTCTTTTTACGGATGAGAGTCGGTTCATACCGAAGCGTTCTCAACTCGTTTTTATTTGGGGGGAGATCGGGACCCGTTTTATCCCCGAACATCAAAGGGAAAAACATCCGGTGGTCCTGGGGGTTCTTGCGTGGGATTTTGCTGAACGGGGGAACTGAGCTTCACATTTTTGACAAAGGGGCTGTAACCGGGGGCGCTATTTTAGGGGGGTACTTTTCCCCCCTGTGATCTTTTTTTCCGAGGTGCCATTCCCAGATTCATTTTTTTGGATGACAAGCACGGCCACATCGCACTCTTGCTGTTGAGGAGCTGCTGGGAAAATGAAGATATCACTCGAATGGATTCCCGCGTGCTCCCAGATTTAAATCCCCTCGAACATGTGTGGGATGCTTTGGGGAGACGTATTGCCACATGCTTACATCATTCGGAGAACAACCAACAACTCAAGCAGATGTTGATTGAGGAATGGGCACTCCTACCTAAAGGGGAATTGTGAAACCAGCTGGTTCTGAGTATGCGGAGACGGTAAAGCAACCATTGTAGTAAGGGGAGGGATATACTATATTAAGGAACATCTGCTTGATGTTCTTTCTTTTGGGATAGACAATCATGAGTCACGATACTATGCGTTCAATAAAGCTTGTTTTTGTTTGATTCCATACCGTAGGGTTTTATTCCTTTCAGCGCCGATGCTTTCGTCATCCTTTTACGTACATAATACTCCCCCTCATTTCAGAATTTCATGTTCTCGATGATTTTTCGTGAAGTTATGGCAATAAACCCACGTGTTGCTTAAGTTTTGCACACCAGTGTATATAGGTCTCTCACTGAGATTTTACACTATAAATAAACGATATGAGTTCCTGCGGCAAATAATCCCACTCGTGCAGAAACTCTGTTTTCATGCTTTGAATAAATCTCAGAGGAGAGTTGTAATTGTCCTCCCCAGAGTGTCACGGGCATACTCTATAGCAGTACTTCTCAAACTTACAATATTTGAGACCCAATTTTCAATAATAGCTTTCATCGCGCCCCTCCCCCGCATACAATAACAATGTATAGAATACAATAATTATGCACTTTGACGCTAAAACTACAATATGAACTTAATTATAAACAGTACAAATTATCAGGATAAGTATTAAACTTCGTTACTTTTAAGTCAGAATTTTTAAGTAAGTTACTTTTAAATAGGATAAGTAGTATGTTTGATTCTAATTTTTAAATTGGAACAGATTGCAAAATAATTTTTATATATATATAATTAAATTAAATATTTATTTCCTCTCCATATCATCCCTTTTCCATCCATTCCAAATCCCTCCGGAATTTCTGCGGTAGCTGCTTTGAAAACAAAATATAGATCCCAGTTAAATACAGAATAGGAAATTAAAGTTTGTCAATTTCTAATATTAAACCTTCCTTTTGAAAGCCCGTGGGAGAGTCACTAGTAATTATTGAACTGTTTCTTAATTTAGTATTGATAATTATCAAGTACATTGTGCATTACAAATACGTTTATAAGTATATTATATCAGTGTAAATATGCATTTTATTTCTTATTATGTCAGAATGTATATTTTATTTTGCTTCTTATTAGTAAGTTAATAATTTTTAAATCATCTTTTATTTTCGATTTTTGTTTTCGCGTTCCCCACGTAGGGTTATCACCTCCCCTAGGGCGCTTTCCCCACAGTTTGAGAACCACTGCTCTATGGGGATTATATATATATATATATATATATATATATATATATATATATATATATATATATATATATATATATATATATATATATATATATATATATATATATATATATATATATATATATATAAGTCGGGATACTGATTGGTCAATTCATCCAGTGAATATCATCATTTTTAAGGAATTCGTCGACCGAATGAGCTATATGTGGCCTCACGTTGTTATCGATTAACCCTTTACCTACCGCATTATGATTTACTGCAGTTTTTTTTCATGCAATATTTTTTTTTGAATTTCTACATTGAAAATTAAGGGATATACATAAACAAAAATACTCGACGTTGGGGAATTTAATCCGTTAGAGTTAATTAATTAATTAAAGATATTCAACTGTAAAATTAATTATATACACTGTTTACTTAAAATAAATAGTCAAATCGTTTTCTATGGTCTTCATTAAGGTATCCGACTACGTTCGGAACCGTGATTTTAAAAAAGCGCACAAACGGATAATTTTCATGATGTTTAGTGTCACTTAGATTAGAATGCATGTATAAAATGGTTTTATAAGGACTCTTTGACAAAAAAAATTATTTAAATACAATATTTTGGCAAACAATTAACTTAGAATAATCTTTTTTTCCAAATGTTCTCCTTTTGTAAAAAATGCTTCTATTATAATAATATTTTGCCTGTATATAGCTCAGATCTCTCTACAGAGGCTCAACTAGAATTTTTGAAAAATTCACATTATTTTCAGAGTTACCACCAATTGAAATATAATTATCGGCATTATTTTCTTAAAATTGCTCCCCTCTGTTATCGTAAAATATGTATAAACCCACTTCTAAGTTATATATTTAAAAAATTCTAGTTGAGCCTCTGTAGAGAGTTCCGAGCTATATACAGGCAAAATATTATTATAATAGATGCATTTTTCACAAAAGGAGAATATTTTGAAAAAAGATTATTCTAAGTTCATTTTGCCAAAATATTGTATTTAAATAATTCTTTTTGTCAAAATGTCTTTAAAACAATTTTATACATGTATTCCAATCTAAGTGACACTAAATATCATGAAAATTATCCATTTATGCGCTTTAAAAATCAGCCGAAACGCAGTACCAACTCAAAAAAAAAAAAAATAATAAGACACTTACATACATTGGATAATTGTTTACTAATGCAACAGTTATGATAGAATATTCATAAAAAATGAAGTATGATTTTGGAAAGGCGCATCTGTTGATTGTTTTCATAAAACATTTATTCTCAACATTTTTTTTTTGGTTCACAATATGAAAAAATATATTGCCTGATTTTCTTTCAATGTGATTTATTTTGTTAATGTCACTTGAATGTCATCTAAACTGATTTCTAGAAGCTAGGAAAAAAAAACAGTTTATCTTAAAAACAATTATGCAAGCATAAGGAATTGATTATTTTTGGGAGAAAAAGCCTTATTTTGAGGAGAAAAAAAAAGAGAGAATAAGAAAACAGAATATTTACTTCCCAGATGGAATTGCAGATATTACTTGTTTTTAAAAAAATACGGAAAAAACACAGATAAGTGTTTTCGACTGGCAGGGAGGTATTATATATAAGATTTGGATAAAATTCGAGAATTATGCAGAATATCACGAATGTGTGCCCGAAATATCATTCAGTACTAAAAATGGTAAATAGAATTAATTAATATTTTGATTTAAATCATGTCTTTCCTTCAAAATATTTAAATCTATTTATAATTTGTTATGTACAGTTGATGCGTGATTTTTTGCGTATATTATATCCAAAAACCTTAAATTGTCTTTTAATTGACAATTCTTGAATTTTAGATATTATTTCTTCTTGATTGTTAAAATATTGCTTTATGCTTCATTAAAGGTAACTCATTACCTAAGGAATCGTACTTTTGAAAGGAGGGCTGAAATAAATAATTTTGATATATTTAATGTTAGTTGGATTTAATTATTTTAAGACAATTCTTATTACAAGAAAAAGTTATTTAAATGCAATTTTACTGAAAACAAGTAACATTAAAAAAAATTAAGTCAATTCCTACTTAGATCAACAAAGAAAAGTTTTATTTTAGTTACTTTTTATTAAATAACTATAATTAATATAAATATATATATATATATATATATATATATATATATTTATAATATATATAAAAAAGACAAATTACAATATTAAGGGGAAAACAAAAGCATATTTTTTTCTATATAGGGGACTATTTTTTTGTTTGTTACATTTATTCATTTATAAATACATTCTCAAAAATTAAAGCCACCCCAAGGGGGATTAAAAACCCCTCGTCATTATTGAAGGGGGGATTCTATTTTGGGATTAGAAGTCCATTGCACCAGGCCAAAGAACGATTTTTTTTTCTTTTTTTATATATGGTGTAGGAATATTATTTTTGTTTGTTAATATTTATTTACTAATTAAGTTTATTTAATGAACTAATACTTAAAAAAAATTGATTAAACAAGTGTCATCCATTACAATTTTTAAAAATGCATTTGAACTTGAGGATGAAAAAAGTATTTATGTATGTTCTAAAAAATATATATATATATATATATATTATATATATATATATATATATATATATATATATATATATATATATAAATATTTTGCATCTATGCGGTTGTAAAAAGGTAGTTCAAAAGAGGGTTTTTATATTCGGGTTTTTTAACTTGGGGGAAATTTGTTTTCATTAATTTCAAGACTTGACACGGGAAAAAGATCTAAAAGTAGTAAAATTTTTAAATTTTTTTGAAAATACTTTTTCCCAAATTTGTTTGGAACGTTTTATGAATTTGGGGAGAATTTAGCAGAAAGCAGTCTGGTTTTTATCATATTTCTTGATTTTGTATTTGAATTTTTCATTTTTTTTGGGTTTCCCCTACCGAGTTGCAAGGGGAATATTGGTCCCTTTTAAAACCAGTTTAACCCCATTTTTTTCCCTTTGGGTCAGAAATTCTTTGACTCCCAGGTTCTTTTATAGTTCCTTTTTTTTGTATTTTCTATAAAGATTTAATGTTTTGCTTTTATATTTTTATTACGTTTTCATTATGTTCATTATCTATTATTTCGGGTTTTTTGAAATTTTTATACAAATTTTCTTTATATATATATATATACAGTCGACTCTCGATAATTCGCCCCTTTTCGATAATACGAACCCCCCGCTAATTCGAATATATGCTCAACCCCAAAAAAAACTCTTGTTTTTGAACTAAAACCATATTTTTTGGTACTCTCAATATTTCGAAGAAAAATTTGGTGCCAGACTAAAACACGCGAAAATTCGGTTATCCTATAAAACCCCAATATTGAACCTTAAATATTATGAAGTTAGATTCACTTCCTGAGGTTTTTTTACTGAACTTATTTTCATGTTGATAGAATAACTACTTTGTTTATTATACTTGGTATTTGCTGCAGAAAATTTTGATTTTTCCCCTCCCATCTGTTTTTTTTTTTTTTTTTTCGTTGATATCAAATGAAAACTGCTTTCTTTTATTCACGTAAATGATATGTTTTTACAAGTATTGCACAATAATTTCGTTTTGCTTATATTTAAAATAAAAGTCAATTTAAACAGATTTTTTTTTTTGAAATAAAGCACTCAAACTACACCCGGAATTCAAGAATCGTTTTATGGCAGAAATTGAACCGAGAAAAAAAACCTTTATATAAAAATGTAGAGGCAAAGATGGGAGAGACGGGGGATTTAACTTTATTCATTTAATTTTTAAAAAGAGTGGTAATGTGCCACTAAAATTGCTCCAGTGCCATAGTTGTCGACTCCTGCTATTAAGTATCCCCCGTAGTGAGTGTAACTCAATCGCCTTGTGTTCTTTTTTAGTTTCCCAAATTTTTAAATTAAAAATATTATTTTACTAAAGTTGTGGTGAAGTTTCCCCTTTTTAACGAAAACCCCCAATATTTTACACCTCCCCCGTGTGAAATCACGCAAAAGGGAACGCAGTCTTTTTAAAAAGCAAGTGCTTAACAATTTTAAAAACAAAAGGGATAGAACGTGAAGAATGGGAGGAAGGGCGATGTGCAAAACATTTGAAACCCACTGAGCTTTTACTATTCTGAAGAAAAAAAGAAAATTTAAGTCATCTTCAAGTAGAGTGAAAACGCGTTAGTAAAAATAATTTTTCCACCTTGAATAGTGTTTAGATGAGACAGTGTCGGGAAGAATATTCCAGGGTGGCTCTTTATTGGGGAAAAAGGAAAACATTCCCAAAGAAAAAGGAATCGAGTTTTTCTGCAAGGATGGCTTACAAATTTTAAAAAAGAAATATTTCAAAAAAATAAAAACTCAATTCGACATTAACGTTTTTAATGGCAGAACCGGATCTAATAAAGGAGTAGAACCACAACATTTTTTAAAACGGATGAAACCGGGCTCTTTTTTGGTTTACCAGAAAAAAAATTTTCATTCAAAAGAAAAATCCAGGAGGGAAAACATAAAGGAGAAAGGGGTTAAATATTTTACTGGCCCTAAAAATGGGGTCTAGAAAAATTCTCCCCCATAAAGAAAATCGCAAAACCTCGGGGTTTCGGGCATAAACTCGTTCCCTACCAAAAAAGTTCAAAAAGAACAGGATACCCCGAATTTTGAAAGTTAGTCCATGAACTTTATAAAAAGGGGAAACCTTTTTCTTATTTTTTTTCAACCGTACAGGCACAATAAAACCTTTTTTCAAAGGGGGAAACTTAAATTTTTCCTCAAAATCAACCCCAAAATTCACCATACCAAAGGATCATAATAATTTTCTTTTACAGCGTAAGTCGTTAAAAGGTTTGGAAACCTCCAAAATGCTGAAATTTTATTTTCCGCGACGGACAAGGGGGGTTGGAGCTTTTTTTTCCCTTTGAAATTTTTTGGGGTTTAAAAAGTAGGCTCCCTTCCCCGGAATCGGGGTTGATTTGGCATAACACGAATTTTTCCCCCAAAATCCCTTTGGGCTTTTTCCAGCTATTTGGGTTTCGAAAATTTTTGACAAAATTTGGGGGAGCCTTCATTGATTTTTAAAAGGTTTAATTTAAAAAGAAAGTGTAAAAGATTCAAAATTGGGCAAACCCCACCAAAAATTTTAAAAAATAGCAATTTTCCCCCCCAAAAAACATGTTATAAATTTTTTGGTTATTTTTTCAAAATTATTGACGGAAAATTAATTTAAAAAAAAAAATAAAAAATTTTTTTACAAAAGGATTAAAATAAGATGTATTTCCCTTTTAATAGTGTTTCAAAAAAAATTTTTTTCCCCTTTTAATATAGACTTTTAAAGGGGATTAAAGTTTAAAAGTCTTTTAAAAAATAATTACAATTGTTGCTTTTTCATGTTTTAAAAATTTAAATTTTTTAAATTTTTTGGGTCCCTCCAACTTCGAATTACGGGGGTCGACTGTATATATATTTTAATATATATATATATATATATATATATATATATATATATATATATAGAGAAACAAATAGGGGAATTGAAAGGAGAAAGAAGGATTTTTTTCAAAAACATTATAATTTTATGAAAAGGGATAAAAAATATTTTGCAAATAGCTAAGACTTCTACAGGCTAATAAAAAGTTTTAAAAAGTTTTTAACCCAATTGAATTAATTAAAGGGTATTTTTTTTTTTCCTCTCTGATGTATTAAATATAAATAAATTTATTTTAAATTCATATCTCAAAAATCTGTTCAGGTTCAATAGAGGTTTTGCTAAAAAAACAATTTTTTTTTTTTAGATGCTTTTTTAAAAGGGGAAAAAAAGTGGGGGAAGCTAAATCAAACCCTAATTTAAAAATTTTTTTTCCCCGTTTAAAAAATTGGGGAAAAAAATTAACAAAAAAAAGCCCCGGAAATTATAAATTTTTTTGCTTTTTAAAATTTTTTTTGATTAAGTATTAAAAAATTGGGTTTTTTTTGTGATTAATTTAAAATTTTTTGTTTTCTTCGTATCCTTTTTGTTCGAAATAGAAAAAGACCTTTTCTTCTAAGCAGGTAATTTCGATGGTATTACTATTATAGACCTACAGGTGGGAAAATTTCGAGTGGGAACCTATCGCGGGTTTCAATAAATTCCACCAGGCAGAAGATATTCTAAATTTTAAATATTTACTTTTAGGGCAATGAAGTGCAAAAGTTAAATTTTGATTTATTGGGGCCAATGAATTTTGATTCTCAAGGAGAAAAAAATAATCCAACCGATCAAAACTTTTTCATGTTCTAATGCTTTACATTATTCAGAAACTGTGAAAAACAACGATATGCAGCCGGATGTAAATAACGCGGATTTCTTTCGCATAAAGAAAAAAATTTTTTAAATCAACCTACCAGACAAAAAAAAATTTTTTTTTAGCTACTTTTTTTTAAATAGTTACAATTAAATAAATATGTTTTTAATTTGGGGAATCGCAACATTAAGTGGTAAATTTTTTTTAATTTCCATTAAAGTAAATTTTTGTCATCCAAAACAATCGTGTTTATAAAATTTCCCCGTTCAACAAATGCTTTAAAGGGGAAAAAACCCCTTTAAGTTTTGACCCAGCCTAAAAAAAAATCAACGGGGTGATCTGCAATTCTTTAATTTGTTTCAGCAAAATTTTTTAAATTAATTTTAATTAAAATTTTCTATTTTACCCCAAAAAAATAGTGTATAGAAAAAACCAAAGAGCGCGTAATAAAAAACCTTTTTGTTTTTTGCCAAAATGGTCGCTAAGTCACCAAAAAAAGATGCCAAGTTGAATTTGTAATTTTTTCAAAAATAATGCAAAAAAATTTTAATTTGTTTTTAATCCCTATATAATAATAACCCAGATTAACGAACAAAATGTTCGGTCCCAATGTCCACAAAATCATGTCCGACTGATATCATTCATTCAAAATTTTTTTCCACAAAAAATTTTGGGATT
>BMAV01002854.1:0-25101 GCA_019973955.1 Trichonephila inaurata madagascariensis
ATGAAATATTTTTTATACAAATTAAATTTTGGATAGTAATTATTATATTTGTCTTTCTCATATTATATCCTTTTCGAGAATTAATTGCTATTATGTGGTAAAACTCGTTTCAATAATTATCTTATATTCGTTTGTAACAATTATTATATTTTGGTATTATTCTTTACCTTTCATTACCTATTTGGAAGGATATTTTTTTTTTTGTGTTTGTGATTTGGTATTTAGTTAATTGCAGGTCGCAATATAGAATATTTTGGTATTTTTATGTTTTATTTTAGATCCGGAATTGTAAATATCGGATATGCATCTTTCATCTGTATATTTTATTATAATAAGAACAATATTTTTTATTTTGGTTGTGCATAAACATTCATATATTTAAAAGAATTTATGGTTATAAACGAATCAATGTAGCAGCTTTTCTTTAGTAAATAATTTAGCTCTCAACATTGTAGAGCTGAGAGACCAGCTCAGTCAGAGGAGGGTGATTTTGTAGGATATTCCATTTTGTAAGTTAGATCATATCACACATTTACCGAGGTTCGGCAATTCTAGTAAAACAGTATTCACATCAGCATAACCATCTAGCGTCCTTTTTAAAAACGCCGACGCATGAACACTGCGCCAGAGGCCCGCAACATTCGTTGAGAGAAGTCGTGTTTCGCGCGTCCAGCTCATTTCGTCCGCGCCGGGCGGTAAATCTTAATAATTACCAAAACGAGTTCTATCATTTCGTCCGCGCCAGGCGGTAAGTCTTATTAGCACCATAATGGGTTCTATTTAATCTGCCTCCCTTAAAAGTAATGTGATCTAACTTCCTATTCTTCGAAATATGCTTATCCTAACTTTCCTATTCTTTTGAAATATTCCCCATGTAAATACTCCTATAATTCTTAATAAATTGTTTAGTTTCAACTAGTTTCTTTCTTGAACTATATTTGTCTACTTTATTTCAAAATCAAACTAACACACCCTAAAGGCCCTAGACACCACGCCATAAAACCCGCCATCCTGAAGAATCCAATCTTTTTGGAAGATTTCGGTTGGATTCCCACAGGCAGGGGTTTTATGGCGATGATATCTGAAGGCACAGGAACCGATGATTGAAACACGAAATAAAAGTAGACAACATAGTTGAAAAGGCTAGTTAACTAAACATTATTAGGTATAGGGAAAAGTATTTATGGGGAAATAACGGGCAGGAAGGATTGAATAAGCGCTATTTCGGAAGAACAGGAAGTCACGTGCGCAGAGGCACAGTAGTGCGCATGGTGCTATTACTACGCCTGCGTTGTGGCCTGCCAGGAGCCGCCACGGCACCTTCTTTGACGCCAATGTTATCTGGCAGAAGTCGGCGTTGGGAGCAGATGGCGTTCGATGTGGAATCTGCGCTCGATATAATCTCTTACAAATGGAGGCTTATCTATATCCTCTATATATTATTTTTAATTTTTTGTGTAAATAGTGTATATAATTTTATGTTTGGATGTTTAATGCATTTATTTTTACTCTATGTTATGTTTATTTCATGTTAAATTGTACCATTCACAAGCAATGCCGCCCTTACGTTATAATGGCGATTGAATGAGAGCTTGGCGAAATATTGGCGATAGAACCAATTTGGGAACATTTTTGGCGACTGTTGGCGACTTTGGCGACCATGTTGGCGGTTCGGAACCCCTTTGGAATTTTCAGAAAGTAGTAGATCCCTTCACTGTGTCACGTTCAATGACACGAGCGTTATATTTCTGGAAGTTTTTGCGCGCCTATAAAAAGATGCTCGCCAGGAGGGCGGGGGCTGATTTAAAACCAAAGGGTAGTGAGGATTGTTTTGACGGATTAGTTCGGCTGTGCTTGTGAATAATATTTTCCGTATATTTTTTAAAAAAAGTTGTTGTGTTTGATTGCTGTTGAAGGTGTGAAGACCTTTGGGTATTTTACCCGTGAATATGCGCGAATCATGTATTTAAATGATTGGCTTTGATAATAAATTCACTGCTCTTAAGAACTTTTATTTTCTTTGTGATTGTTTTGCATAAAAAACCTCGAACCCTCGGATCTACGTAAAGTTTGGGTCAGTGGGGGGCTCCTTCGAAGAACATCTGAAAATATCAGACGGGCCAAAAAACTGAAAGAAGCTAAATGAAATTAAGTCCATCCTGCCACCTATTCCGGCGTGAAGTCACCTATCTCGGACACATCATTTCGGCAGAAGGTGTACGCGAACAGACCCGGATAAGATCTCGGCTGTGAAAGACTGGAACTGCCCGACGGATGTTCACCAGCTACGGAGTTTCTTGGGCTTATGCACGTATTACCGGAAATTCGTGAAAAATTTCTCAACGATCGCCAGACCACTCCATAAGCTGACAGAGGTGAAACAGAAATTCATCTGGACGGTTGATTGTAACAACGCCTTTAACAAGCTTAAGGACGCACTAACATCTGCTCCAATCCTGGCATATCCTGAAATTGGGAAACAATTTATTCTGGATACAGATGCAAATCATGAGAGTATTGGGGCTGTATTGTCTCAAGAGATAGATGGTCAGGAGCGTGTCATCGCCTATTTTAGCAAGTGCTTGTCCAAACCAGAAAGAAATTATTGTGTGACCAGGAAGGAACTGCTCTCTATCGTAAAAGCTGTGAAGCACTTCCATCCTTACCTCTACGGTCAAAGGTTCCTGCTGCAAACAGATCATGCCTCATTGACCTGGCTACTGAATTTTAAAAATCCAGAAGGCCAAATAGCTAGGTGGATACAGAGACTACAGGAGTATGACGTGGAAATTCTCCACAGAAAAGAATCAGCAAGAGCGATGGATGAGCAACTGAAGGCTCTGTTGGAAGGCATCAATGCCTTGAAAAGCGGCTAAGACAGTGTTTCTCAAACTGTGGGGTGCGCCCCCTGGGGGGAGGGCACGATAAACTTACGAGGGGACGCGAGCATATCGAAAATAAAAGATTTTAAAAAAATTATTTATTGGAATGAAGTAAAACAAAATACTTTCGGACATAATAAAAAATTACGTATTTACACTGATATAATATATATATATCATCTGCGATATTACGTCATAAAAAAATAAAAGCTTCTACTTCAAAACCTCATTAGCTATCTTTGATACTATAACCAAATATAAAAACCATTTTATTTGATTTGCTGTAATCCCATGATGAGAGATTTTTTTATTACGTTTCCTTTTCAAATTTAAAATATTACTCTTTCAGAGAAAAAACAAAACGCAGACCCATAATCAAAAAAATTTTACGGAGATAAAAACTTCATCACTGTTATATTATTGAAATATTGTACATTAGCTGTAGGCAGTAGAATGTATTTGCTGCGGTTTGACCTTCGAACTTACTTGTACGGTTAGTTACATCCCTTCTCTCTCTCTTATGTATTTGTTTTTTAATTTAGGGAAGTTGCAAATAAACTATTTCCGCTGCGCTTTTTTCCTTGTAAAATATTTTTATGATTTTTGGAAAAGCACTGAGATCACTTTGAAAGATTACTTGGCCAAGATTTATTTTTATGAGTATTCCCAAACACATATAAAGCATAATGAAAAACGTTTTACACAATTTTTTAGAACATCCATATAGTATTAAATACACTTTTAATCCGGGAGCGGTCACGCCGAGCACAGAGTGCACGAAATCGGTAATTCTGGCAAAACTGTTTACTTGTTACCAATGGCCCTGACACTATCCTTCTGTTTGTGGTAGTCTAAACGTAAACTAAAATATATTTGTCACATATCTCCCTCTTTTTGGGAGTGACAAACGTTTTTTTACAATCTTAAGGTACTTGTTTTGACTAAGTTCCCGGTGCGATCACTTTTTTTTCAAAATATTTTTTATGTTCATGCTACATTCCCCTATGAATAACTTAGTGACTTTGAGTGCCTTGTTGTAAGACTTATTGTGGTGTAGCAGGTAAATGTTTGGTAAAGGATCAGAATATATATACACTGGTGTGCAAAACTTAAGCAACAATGTAAAAATTTAGCAGATAGCCATGAAATTGCAGAAAAGGAGGTCTGGAGATCAGTACAGTGAACACGTAAATCAGTAGAAACGTCATGCGTATGCAAATATCAGGAACAAAACGTCAGAAGCGATGTGAGCGTACGCAAAACGCGTGATGTCGGCGCGCGCTGCTCAACAGTAGAATAAAATGAAGGACGGAGACGCAATTCAACATATTCGCTGCAAGTGCCAGTGAGTCAGTTCGTGAAATATGGCTAGAAGAAATCACCTGGACGACCCACTGGAAGAATGATCGGAAAGCTGGAATAGGGGCGTACTGTCCAGGTAGCCCAGAGTTCGGAATCAACAAAGTGTCGTTTCGCGCGCTTGGAAAGCGTTCCAAACCAAAAAGGTACAGCTGTTAGAAAGGTTGGTGGTGGCCGCCCGAGGACGACAACAGCGGGGATGACCGATATATCATCCCTGCAGGCGAAAGAGGTCGACACCAGTAAACAAGCGCCATTGCTCAGAAACTCGGGACGCAACGGGTCGACAAGTGTCGCGGTTTACTGTCCCAAAACCCCTTCACAAAGGGGCCTGTTTGCCCGGCGTCCTGAACGCTGCCTCCGTTGAAAAGTTCACCAAAGCCACCGTTTACAGTGGCCCAGAAAGCAAAAAAACTGGACAACTGATCAATGGAGTCGTGTCCTTTTACGGATGGGGAGTCTGTTGTGCCAGAAGCGATTCTCAACGCTTTTTTAATTTGGAGAGAGATCGGGACCCGGTTTTATCCCAGTAACATCAAGGAAAGACACCGTTCGGTGGTCCTGGAGTTCTCGTCTGGGGAGGCATAATGCTGAACGGGGCGAACTGAGCTTCACATTTTCGACAGAGGGTCTGTAACCGGGGATCGCTATTGTGAGGGGTACTTCTTCCCCATGTGCGTCTTTTCCGAGGTGCCATTGGCCCAGACTTCATTTTATGGATGACAATGCACGGCCACATCGCACTCTTGCTGTTGAGGAGCTGCTGGAAAGTGAAGAAAATCACTCGAATGGATTTGCCAGCGTGCTCCCCAGATTTAAAACCCATCGAACATGGGGTGGATGCTTTGGGGAGACGTAAATTTCCCCACGCTTACATCATCCGGGGAACAACCAACAACTCAAACAGATGTTGATTGAGGAATGGGCACCCTACCTCAAGAGATGTTGCACCAGCTGGTTCTGAGTAAAGCGGAGACGGTGCGAAGCAACCATTGTAGAAAGGGGAGGCATATACCATATTAAGGAACATCTGCTTGTTGTTCTTCCCGTTGATAGACAATCATGAGTCACGATACTATGCGTTCAATAAAAGCTTGTTTTGTTTGATTCCATACCGTATCGTTGTTTCCTTTTTCAGCGCCGATGCTTTTGTCATCCTTACGTAAAATCTCTCCTCATTTCGAATTTTATGTCTCTCAGATGATTTTTCGTGAAGTTATGGCAATAAACCCATCTGTTGCTTAAGTTTTGCACACCAGTGTATAATAAAAGAAATGGGCATCTTTGATCTCTATTGAAAGATGTTAAAACTAATAAAAAAAGGTGAACCTGCTGAAATCATGCATATTGAACTAAATTTGAGAAAAGCGATGAACATGAACCGAAAAAAACATTTTCAAATGCTACCAAAAGAACTCCATCAACTAAAATATGAAGCCATAAATATCAGAAGACACACTTTGCTTTGTCAAAAACACACAAGCAAGCAAAAGTTCAACATGCTAATTGTCGAACATCAAAGGACTGTAAAATTACAATAATTTGAACAAAATATGACAGTTTTGCCTGCAAATAACATTCCTGTAATGTTATCGAAAAGTGTCTGCGATTTGTGTCTTTTTTTAAGGTCACACACATTTGAAACATTTTAGTTCAGTTTTCTTGGATTTTTCCTAAAATTATCAAAGAAAATTGAAAGGTCCTTGAAAGTAGGTAAGTATATTTTCTCTTAATTAAATTATTCACTGGAATTACGATTTTTATTGCGTACTATAAAAATAATTATAAAAAAAGGATTGCGGTGAATCAATAACCCCGCTCGACCATTAGTATCGAGTGCGCGCCTGCTCCAGGGTTAAAACATGTTGAAGTCTTTTCGCTTTAAATATTAAAAATAATACAATTATTCTTCATCGGAATTTTATGTTATTGTTCATTATTCAACATCAGCTCTAAATGCTAATTCTGTAGGGCTTAAAATTACAGTTCGCTTAAAAACTAATTATAATTTGAGCAATCATTTAAAAGAAATAATTTTATATTTTTGTAAACATTGTCGCGCACTTGGCTTTACTCTCCTTACAATTCAGCGATTATATCAATAATGTTTTATTTTCTTATAAATGAACTCGTGCAAAGAGTGCGTACTTCAGCCGGTATACTTTTAATGTATCAGTGTGTGTGTGTGTGTGTGCTGCACAGAGTATTTTATAAATAATTAATTAATACTAAATTAGAACAAGTTTAATGAGTATTAGCGGCTTCCATGGGCTTGTCTTGCACAGCAAAGTTTTTCAAAGGAATGCTTATGATTAGAAATTGACCCTCTGAGTTCTTTTTCTGTATTTAGCTGATATCTATATTTTGTCTTCTAAGCAGCAGCCGCATTTTGCAAATGTTCCAATTTAGAAATTAGAGAAAGGAAAAATAACATAATAATTATCCTATTACTTAATTATTTTTTGCTTAAAAGTAACATATACAAAATTTAATATTTATGTTATTAATTTGTAAGGTTTATAATAAAAAAAGATTGTAGCCTTAGCGTCAAAGTGCATTATTAATGTATAAGGGGGGCGCGATAAAAATTATGATTGAAATGGGGGTCGCCAGTATTGAAAGTTTGAGAAGCACTGGGCTAAGAAGAGACTACAGGAGTATGACGTGGAAATTCACCACAGAAAAGGATCAGCCCATGGAAATGCAGACGCCCTTTCGAGAAGACCGTCTTGAGAGTTGTAAATACTGCTCGAGAATCGAAAAGAAATTTGGCGGAATATATTCAATAGTCTGCCAAGTTACAACGCCATCAACAACGGCTTTAGACCCGTGGAGTGATGAGAGCGTCCGAAAAGATCAACTGGCTGATCCTGAAACAAAACCAATCATAGAATTCAAAGAGTCCTCTGACGAAAAGCCCAGCTGGCAAGACATCGCCCCTTTCCATCCTACAACGAAGCGTTACTGGGCTCTTTGGGACTATCTCCATCAGAGAAATGGTGTCTTATATAGAAAATGGGAATCTGACGACGGAGAAACATTCAAGTGGCAATTAATACTCCCAAATACAAGAGTTTCAACAGTCCTTAAGATATCCGACTATGTTCGGAACCATGATTTTAAAAAAAGCACATAAATGTATAATTTTCATAATATTTAATGTCACTTAGAATAGAATACATGTATAAAATTGTTTTAAGGACATTATGACTAAAAAAAATTATTTAAATACAATATTTTGGCAAAAAATTAACTTAGAATAACCTTTTTTCCAAATGTTCTCCTTTTGTAAAAAATGCTTCTATTGTATTAATATTTTGCCTGTATATAGCTCAGACCTCTGTGCAGGGGCTCAACTATGAGTTTTGAAAAATTCACATTATTTTCAAAGTTACAACCATTTGAAATAATTATCGGCGTATTTTCTTAAAACTTCTCCCTTCTGTTTTCGTAAGACATGGATAAACCGACTTCAAAGTTATGTGTTTCAAAAATTCTAGTTGAGCCTCTGTACGAGGTCGAGCATATACAGGCAAAATATTAATACAATAAAGAACAAAGAACATTTGGAAAAGTTCAAGCAATTACAAATTATGTATTAAATAATTTTTGTCATAATGTCTTTAAAACAGCCATTATACATGATTCTAACTAATGACACTAAAAATCATGAAAATTATACATTTTTGCGCAAAATCATGGTTCCGACATAGTCGATACCTTAAGAACTCCATGGCAGTCCCAACTGGAGGTCATTTTGGTGTTATGAAGATCTTACAAAAGTTCGTGGCGCTTCTACTGGAACTATGTGCGGAGTGACGTGGAAAAGTGTTGTCGCACATGTGATCCCTGAGCTGCACGCAAAGGTCCTAGAAAACGCACTAGAGGAAGACTGCAGCTGTATAATGTGGGAGCGCCTTTCGAACGAATAGCTTTTGATATACTAGGCCCACTTCCTAGATTATCATATGGCAACAACAACATCCTGGTGGTGATGGACTATTTCACTTAGTGGCCTGAAGCCTATCCTATTTCCGACCAAGAGGCCTCGACTGTTGCAGAGGCTCTAGTTCAACACTGGATCTCACGATTCGGGGTTCCTCTACAACTGCACTCCGATCAAGGGAGAACTTCGATTCTGCAGTTTGCAAGAGACTGTGTGAAATACTCGCCATCGACAAAACCAGGACGACAGCTTTGCATCCTCAGTCTGACGGCATGGTAGAGAGGTTCAATCGGACCATCCTGAACAGCCCTCTCTCCTGGTATCCGGTAATCAACAGGACTGGGACAAGAAATTGCCCTTTTCCTGCTTGCCTACAGGAGTGCCGTTCACGAGACCACCGGCTATTCCCCATCCCAGATGCTCTTCGGACGAGATCTTCGTCTGCCTGCGGATCTTCTGTTCAGCCGACCACCAGATGCTCCCTTGGCGCCTGAGGAGTATGTCGAGAAACTCCAGGCACGGATGGAGGAAATACATCATCTGCCAGGAAAGAATCGGCGCTCCGAGAAGATGAAGACCCGATACGACGCAAGAGCAACCGGACACGACTTCCACGAAGGCGACAAAGTGTGGTTATGGAATCCGAAACGTCGCAAAGGACTCTCTCCAAAACTGCAAACCAACTGGGAAGGTCCTTACACCGTCCTAAAAAGACTGAATGACGTTGTGGTGAGGATACAGAAATTACCACACTCCAAACCGAAGGTAATACATTACAATAGGCTAGCCCCTTATCTTAGCCAAGATGAATAACATCCTTAAGTTCAGACCATGGTCATTAATTATTTTGTAAATAATGTAAATTATTTCTCTGTTAATGAATTAATGTTTATATCTCTTCATGTACTTTGAATTTATTTGTGTTGTATATGTTGTGGAATACATTTGTTACTTTATATGTGATAATTATGTGAGTAGTTTGCCTGTAAATAGATGCCTCTTACTCAAGGATTGTACTGCCCGGGACGTGCAGTCTTTGAGGAGGGGGCAATGTTACGAATTTTGTGTAAATAGTGTAAATAATTTGTATTTGGATGTTTAATGCATTTATATTATTCTGTGTTATATTTATTTCATGTTAAAATTGTGCTACTCACAAGCAATGCCGTCCCTTACGTTATAATGGCGATTCAATGAGAACTTGGCGAAATCTTGACGGTAGAGCCAAGTTGGCATCATTTTTGGCGACCAAGTTGGTGGCCAATTGTGCGACTTTGGCGACCATGTTGGCGAGTTGGGAACTCTCTGGAATCTTCTAGAAAGTAGTAGATCTCTCCACTAGTGTCACGTTCAATGACACGAGCGGTTATATTTCTGGAAGTTTCTGTCGCACCTATAAATAAAGATGCTCGCTGGTACGGCGCGATGAGTCTGATTTTAACCAGCGAAGATTGAGGATTGTTTTGACTAGCGATTAGCTCGGCTGTGCTTGTGAATAATCTTTTACATACGTGTATTTTTAAACACTTGTGATTGTGTTTGATTGCTGTTGAAGGTGTGAAGACCTTCGGAGATTTACTCTGTGATTATTGCTGCTGAATCCTGTATTTAAAGAATTGGATTTTTGTTAATAAATTCGCATCGCTCTTAAAGAACTGTTTGTGATTGTTTTCCATAAAATCACATCGAACCCGGATCTACGTAACAATATCACCATGTCCCATCATTACCTTACCTAAGCTAATATTTTTTAATAAATTCGATAAACACCAAAAATGTGTAAAAAAAGTATTAAAATGCAAACACTTTCGGTTCGTTTTTTCTGCTCTCTCTCCTGGCATATATAACACACAACTCTTGATATAACAACTGTTATGACTTCGTAAATAATTGAGGTACAAACAATAGTAAGGTATTTTTAGAAAGCAGACGATTCAACTATATAAAATTTAAAGTAAAAAAAATCGTCATTTTCAACAAAACTGACGTTTTTGCACTAGTCAGGCACCTTAAATTTTTTGAGTATACACAAATATTGTCTGCTGATTGATTGAATATTAATGTCGCTCTGTTCAGCTACACGTGGGCTTTTTGGCGACGACCACGTAATTTTGAACCATGGTCAAGTGACGTGAACGACACCTGAGCTGGCACCCCTTCTCATAACTACCACACCACACCAACGGGAGGACGTTTTAGCTCTCGACAGATTTAACGTGCATCGCGGCCCTACACAGCGGGTCTTAAGTGGTACTGGGCTCGAACTTGTGACAAGGCAAGCCACGATCCGATACCTATACCACTCGGCTACCGCGGCCACTGTCTGCTGTGGGGAAGACATAGTATGAGATGGGGTGTATTGTTTTGAAAGAATGTTTTCGTCCGTGTAGACTATTTTTGAAAATTTAAATATCACTGAAGCTGATCATATAACTGCAAATGAGCCTTACTTTAGTGTGTGCTGGTATCAAAATAAAACACCTCACTGTTAAACCGCCTATAAGTTTATATTCAATATCAAATGTAGCTAAAAGCAATTTCTTATATTTATAAACGAGGCATAAAAACTCACAGTTATAAAAAAAATGTCTTTATCATTTTTACTACTATAAAATGTACATGGATTGTAAGATCAGTTCTAAAATCTTTAAAGCTTTTAGAGGGGAAAAAAACATGTAATTTTGGTTAGATCAAAATTTTAATATAATACACAAATATACATATGTTATTAAGCAAATACATTTGAAAAATCAAAGTTCCTTCAGAAATAAACGTAATTGAAAGAAAAATGTTTAATTTGCAAATGATTGGAAATAAATGTTTATCTAAGGGGTATCCCTAAAAAGTGAGGCAATCCTCAAACTTAAAACTCAAACTCAGTGGCACAACAGCCCATGAGGGCCAGGAACTACTATGCCCATCCCAATATACGTGACCATTGGGCACTGAGGTGCATGAGCAGATGTCCCGATTTGGTGGTCATTCTAAAGTGAGACCTTCTGTGTTTAAGACACCAAGCAAACTTGGTACTCATTTATCAACCCACTGCAGCGGAGATGAAAGGCAGAGTCAACCTTGCCCAGCCCGTTAATAGAACCCAGACCTGTGGTGTGGAAGCATGATACACTGCCATTCGACCCTATTCGATGAAAAATAAAACTTAATGTTGGAATCTTATACAATTCCCTAATGAATGAGGGAGTCCAAACTTTTCAAGTAAATGGTTTGGACGGAAATGGTTAAATATGAACATTTCACGAATTGTGTGCATAAATTAAAATTAACCGTTATTATATAAATTTTTCAGAGTACAAAAGGTTTATTTTGGCTGCACGAATTTTAAAAGGAGTATGGTTTCGAAAAAGTAGTACAAATCTATCTAAAGTAGGGTTGATTACCTTAGATATAGTTGAACACAGCAATGTATTGGAAGCAAATTCCACAATTCGTTGTTATTAAAATGTATGGAAAATTACGAGACTTATTTTTGCATTTGTAATTTTTATATTTTTTTCCTGAAAACTTTAAAATCTAGAGCGGCCTCCATCAAAACCAGGGTCCCTCTCTGTTTTCCCAGCTCGCCCCTGCCTAAGCCGGCTCTGTCATAGTAAGTGAAAATGACGTATTTTGTTTGTCAAGATCATTTCATTGCAGACTGCATTTTTCATGTATTTTATAGATGGTCGTTTTATATTTTCTACATCAATATCTTAAAATCTGAATTTAAAATTGCATAAAATTCTTGACATTCGCATCAATGACCATTATAATTTTTATTAGTATATAAATGCGTCGTCAAACGCGATTACATGACTATTATTAATATGTTATTTTAACCATTTAATTAATATTTAAGTATAACATAACGCACAAATTTTCTAAACTTTAAAATAAATATTTCGAAAACCACTTTAGATATACTCATAATTTTTCATTCCTACAGTTTAGCTTCTCAGCTTTGCTTCTATGTAAAAATTTATTGTATACTCATCAATTTTTTTAGCATGTTTTTTGCTCTTAACATGCAGTTTTCAACCGAATTGTATGAAATTTTCTAAACATATTCAAAAATACTAAATATGCAATATAATAAAATTTGAAATTTATATTATACTCAAAGAAATGCTAGTACTTATGGTAAATACGAATACTTATGGTACTCGTAATTTTAAACTGCACGATACATTTTTTTCGAAATTTCAAATGAAATTTCTAACATAAAATTTCTAGCTTTATACGGTCGAGATTTCAAAAAATATCCAGATTTTAATTACTTATTCAGTTAGCCTTTAAAAAAAGATAAATGTTGAGGTATTTTGCATAAATAAATATTTTTGAATAATAATTTGTGAAAATTTTTGAATAGCTCGAATTTAAAATTGATCTTTATGTTTATTTATATACATAAATGTCTACTGTAAATATTTCCGTAGTATATTTTTAATTACCATTTATTCAACCATTCAAGTTATAAAAAAAAATGTGGGAAAATCATTCATGTTCTCTTTGAGGTAAACTGAAGTTCAAGCACTTAAAATTCAAATATAATTCGGTGTATTTTAACAATATATAACTAAGTACTGTACGTAAACTTCCCTGAACACCTGGCTTTGAAATCTAAAAAAAACTAATAAATCTAAATTATTTTTTTTTTTTTTCTCTCATTATTATTTTTATCAAAGGGTAAGAAGAAAATGTTTCAAATTATTTGATGAAGTTTAAATTTATTCATGTTTAGTAGTTGGAAAGTTTAAAAGGTTTCAAATTTTAAAATGTTCAGTGTTTTATTAATTTTTTTTTTTACATCTTATAATGAAATAATCATGAAAACATTAATTAAGATAAGAAAAATGAAGCGAAAGAATATAATTAAAAAGGTAATTTGTCTAACTATATAAAACAGCAGATTGCCCTGACACGCCTCAACTTGTTAAAGTTTCAATTAATATGAAACCAAAAGGAAATTATAACACATTTTACTCATGCGTTGGGACTTTTCAAAACTTTTAAAATCTCAAATCAAGCTAATACTTACTGATGTCTAAAGAAATTCTTTCCCGATTTTTTACGATTGCTCCAGGGTCAGAACACGGGGTTCCCTGCGAGCCATAAAACTTCCTATCAGTGTCCCCTGCTGTGTGGCTTCCACCGTCACTAAATATCTTTCAAGATGTTAAACATTTAAAAGAGGGAAAGGATTTCAGAAAAGTACAGCTCAACCGCTTTTGAGAATGTTACTTGAAGGCAAAAATATACGTGCGGTGCATTTTCGAACCATCTTTACATTGACGGAATTTTACGTGCAGAACGCTTGGAGGATTAACGTAAGCGATATGACCTTTTGAGAAGTGATTATGCTAGTCTGAATTTAAGCGCGTGAACTGAAGGAAGCCGTCATTTTAGTGTGAAGCTATCCGTGACAGAGCAATAAAGTCAAGGTGGATACTATTCCACGCGAGATAAACAAAAGGTATTTAGGATCTGAGAGGATTGCGGTTAAACAAGAGATTAAAGTCGGATAATTCTGTTATCTATTAGGACTGTGTATAAGTTGAGATGAGGAATAGGCGGGAATATAGTGATTAAAGTCACGCTTATTGGGTAATACGTATTGTGTGTTTTCTCACTTCAGATCCGCTAGGTTGTAATATAAATATTATCATTGTTAGTGTTTAAGTTAAGATCTTAATAAACACATTGTGACGGGCTCACGCGTCTTTTCTTTAACATAACCTCTGGGTTCTTTGATGGCCAAGATTAATGGCAACTCTTTTCCAACCAAAACCCAAGAAGCTAAATGCGAATAAGAAATGCAAATAAGATAGCTTTTAAAAGAACAGAAGTTTCAGTAAGCAAAATGGCAATTTGATGAATGTTATGTTTGGAGGAGATACAAGCGTGAATTGACAGTCTATCGTAAAATTACCTAGAAACCCAGCCATTAATACAAGGTGTGCATACCATTGCACACGCCTAGACGTTTCCATTTAAAGATTGAAGTTAAGTTTGAATTAAGGTAGACTAAGGTATTATTTGATATTAGAACTTGTAATATTATTAGAAGTGAGAGTAGGCGGATAATATAATTATTTAGAGAAAGTGATCTAAGTTAAGCGATTCGGTTTAATTATTATAATATTCGGTTTAATATTATTATATCAAGGGGGCTGTATCACAACATTTTAAGAATAATCGGTACCCCCTATACCGACAATGTTAAATTGAGCCATTTTAGGAACCTGTTTCTCAGAAACTGTTAAATATAAAAACTTCAAATTTTGTCTGTATATTAATTAGGCTTTTTTATTTAAATAATGGTAAAATGTTTCAAATATATTGTTTACTTTTTTCAAAAAAATTCATCGTAAAAGTATCGCTTTGAAATTTATGAAAATTGTCATTTTTTTACGATAACTGCTTTTCAGCAAAATATTTTGGGAAAATCTCTTAAAAAGTAGCTCCATTATATAAAGTTATATATTATTTATGTGCAGTAAAAATTGCACAAATACTTTCATTCAGTATTTTCTGTCAATAAGGTACACGCAATTTGAAAACAATCATTGATAAAATTACATTTTTAGTGTAAAAATGCACTTCATCACAAAAATAATGAATTACAACATGTATTTGCCCTATTTTATTAAACATTAGTATCTTCTTAATTTTTTAAGCATTAAATAGGAAACAAAGTCTTAAAATGTTCAGAAAATACATATATAGTATTTTTCAGTTTTGGTTCAACGAGATTTTTCTTAGCATTTTGCATCAATTTTCACAAATTATGTAACAATATGTGAAGATTTTAACTTCGATGCATTACAAATATCAAATTTGACCTTATAACATCATAAATATAATGTAAACATGTATCAATATGTAAAAGTCATGATTTGGGAATACGTGATTTTACGACGTTGCGAAAAGTTAAATTATGGATTTGTATGTTCTCATGCAAACACAAGTTCTTAAAGTTTCAAAATTCAAAATTTTCTGTAAACTGTACAAAGAATTTCTAAAAAAGTCAAAAATAAAACTGTTTTTATGTTTTTAAATGTGAAATTTGTGTATTTTTATGCATGTAACAAGCTTCTTTAAACGACAAAAAGCATTACACATCTGAGTTGTAATTAGTTACCTATTATTGAAAAACTTTTGAATATTAAAGCTTAAAAACTTCTCTGAACAATAAATAAACATTAATATTTGTAATTAAGTGAAATATTTAAAATATATTTAGTTTTCTCAAAAACATGTAACATAAAAATATCACTATGAATTTTTAAAAAAATTGACATTTTTTGTCACGATATATGGTGTGACATCTTCGATTGGGGTGAACCCCACCCCTCTTTTCACTCTTAAGTTTTATGGCCCCGAACAGTTGTTAAGTGCACGTGACCATGGGGTCATTGTTGTTGTGACGTCTTCGATTGGGGTGAACCCCACCCCTCTTTTCACCCTTAAGTTTTATGGCTCCGAACAGTTGTTAAGTGAAAAGTGCACGTGGCCATAGGGTCATTGTTTATTGTCCAACCTCGGGCAAACGCCGACACCCAGTCTGGCAGCCATGATGGCCAAAGAGAGCCGGCACCCATTGACAATAGGCGAATCCTGTATGAAAGAATCCTGTTGCCCCGGCCGGTGTCGAGAGAATGGTATTATAGAACACAGGTGGTGTGATGGACAAGTGTGTTCAGAGGTTAGACAAGAATTATGGCGCCCTTAGTTTCCAGACGGACCAGGAATGTATTTGTGTTTGCCGCACAAATAGGACACGAATGTGGCCCGGGGCCGAGGGCAGACTTTTGAAGCCTGCCAATGAGAAGAGATGAGGAGCGTGTTATGGACCCGCCCCTGGTGTTTAAAAGGGTTTTTTTGGGAGACGAAAAGAAGAGCCCTGGACGGAGAGAACTTGAGAGGAGCACTGAAATAAAGAGACTTGGACGGTGGAGGATAGAAAGGAGGGATGATTAATGCCGGTGGCGTTGGAGAATTGGAATGAATAGATTAAAAAGATGAGCGAGTGCCTTCGGCAAAAAGGATTGAACTCCCGTGAGGTAGACTGACTGCACCGGCTTGGCATATAACTAGGGGACTTTATTACTTCATATATAGAAACCTGTGAAGCAAATAAATACTTCTTTTATTTTAAAATTCAATCTTTCATTTTTTACCTACTCACGACGTTACAGCTATATATATATTAAATTAGTGGCAGCGGTGTAGATACGGCATTTAAGTAAATAGATGTCCGAACCCTTAGTTTTTAGTGAACATAGGAAAAAAAATGCTAGCCGTGTGCAAATGTGATGAGAAGAGTAATGACGCCTAATTCTTGGAGTGCCTGCTATGAAATGTTTTCCTGGAGTCCCCAGCTGTAAGAAGTGCCGGATACAAGTGTCTCCCGTTCCTGCCTGATGAATCAACAAGGATTTAAGAAACCTGTTTGCCCGTTTGTTTTGATGGACGGTTTTCAAGAGTTCCCAGTATCAAGATGTCATGAGTTCCTGAGTGTTCCTATGTCTTTATCTACAAATTTTAAGGTGAGTCTTTAATTTTTGTATGGATGTTGTATTAAATGGGTAGGAATATTAGTAAATTGTTGGTTTTTTAATTTTGTGAAGTGTATAAATGTGCATATTATATTGTTGTGTTGTGACAGTTTGTTGTAGGATATTGTTGAAAGGGGTTTGAGATTTGTGAAAATTTAGTATACAGTAGTTATACTTGTAGCGTTGAGGTACAGTGTTGAGTAGGTTATTGTGTTGGTTTTAGATTTGTGCATATTTGTAAATATAGTTAAGCTGGGTCTAGTGTATTGTTTGTTTCCGAATCTTTGTAAAATTTTTGTAACGTTTAAATTTTTTAGATTTGGTTTTGTGTGTATTAGTGTATCGACGTTTCAGTTAAGAGAAAGAAAAGACGTATTGTTGAATTGGAAAAATTGGGGGTGGAAGTTGATTTATTTTCCCAAGATAGAATTTAAAAAGAATTTGTCAAAGAAAATTTACTTAATGATGAAGAGCAAATGTTTGTTGGAGGGTTTTTTGGGAGGAAAAAAAAAACGGGAAAAAAAAAAAATTAAAAGGTTTAAGGAGCGTAGACTAGCTAAGAAATTTGAGTTAGAAAGACTGAGAACTAAACCCAGAAATTTTAAAAAAGAAAATAAAGTGAAGTCAGGGGGAAAAGGATTAACAATCCCAAATGTTTATTGTTTGTCAGGAAAACCTACCGCAAAATTATGAACTGGTTGGGAAAAAATTTGGCCGTTTAAATTTAAACCCGGGAGTTAATAAAAACGTGGAGGACACCTCGTCTTGTGATTTTAAAGGGAAATTGTGACCCCCCTTTTAAGGTGCCAAACGTTTTCCCCCCTCTGCAACAGGGAAAAAGGGAAAAGAAAAAGGAAATTTTAGGTTGAAAAAAAAGAAATCAATGTGGAAGTTTGGGGATTTGAAAGGAAAATGGGGTCGGGTGGGTGGAGAAAGTGTTAGAGCAGTCACGATGTGTGCACAGCGGGTAATAAATTCTGATTAAATATGAGTTGGTTCTTTAGAATTGATAGGAGATAAGGGAGTGGTGAGCCCTGAAAACTTGATTTGTGAAAATAATTGCGATGAAAAAGTTACCACTGTGACGTTAACAGGTGGTGAAAATCAGGTAACAGTGAATTGGGAAAGTTTTCGAAATCTTGGCTAAAATGGGGGCAGTTAAATGGGGAAAAAAAAAAAAAAAGATGTGGGAGAGGTTTGGAGGTGAGTTAACAATGCGTTTGCCTCTCTAAAAACCCAAAAGGAGATTAAAAAAAATAATTTAGAGACGGATAGGTTAGCATTAGTTCAGAGTTTAATTCGGATAGTTTTCCCGGGGAAAAAGAATCGCGTACCATTTATCGTTTTAATTTAATAAAATTTACCGTAGAAGCCTAATTTGGCAAATTTTTTTTGGAAGAATAGCTCGGAGGGAATAGTGAAAGTTTCCCGAAATTTTTATTCGGTGAAGCTTTTAGGTTTTTAACTTTAAAGGGTGAAGGAAAGTCAACTTTTTTTTAGAAAACCGTTTTTAAGAACTTTTTAAAGAATGTTAACAAAAAAAAAGAAGGGTTTCCCCCAGATCCTTCGTTTTTTTAAAGGGGGAGGGGGAATTAATTTAAATGGGGGGGCCCGTTTAAAATAAAAACTTGTTGTACATCCCAAATGTTAATTAATTTGTTACGAGAGGATACAGGTATTTTTTAGATTTAGGTTAAACGGGATGCGGCAGTCCAACCACTCGCCCGTTTTTGGGGGAAAGGGTGACCGATACCCATCCCCCTTGGAAATGTTTAGGTATGGGAATTTTTAACCCAGGTGACGCGGCAGATTTATCTTTTTAAAAAAGGGAAAGGTTTTTGGAAAAGAACAACGCGGCATCGGGGGCCCTCACTGGAGGGGAAGTGGTATTTTCGTCGTTCTCTCATGATAAGTTATCCGGTATGCCACATGCGTTATGCCATTTGGCTTTACATTATTAAAAAAGTGAGGGTTAATTTTGGGGGCTTTTCTTATGGATTAATTTAACGACTCGATTTTGGGAAAGGTTAAGAGTTGGTGTATAGAATGGTCGAATAGACATTCCGATGCAAATTTGGAAAAATCGTGTAAAGCTAGCTTTGCATTAAAATGGGTTTAGTAGGGTTGGGTCGGAAGTCAGACCGACCAAAAAGGGAAGAAAACCATGGGAAAAATTTTTTCCGTGTACATAATATAGATTTAGTAAATTCATTGCGAGCTAATGAAGATGTTAATTATATTCCCAATTAAAAATGTCAATTTTCCCCAATAACTAACGTAATGGGAAACAATACCCTGAATTGTAATAACCTGTCATAATGGTTGTGAGAATGCCTACCGAAAGTCGAAATTTAACTTAATTTAGAAGGTCTAGATTTAAACTTCTTAATTTTAAAAAAATTTTTACTGTTGTTTGCAAAGCTTGGAATTTATATGTGTTTATTTTGTTTATTTAATATCGTTGGAAATACCGTTGGAATTAGTAGATGGGAATAAGCAATTCTTTGAATTTGTGCTAGGTGTGAGTTAATATTTGTATGAGTATGAGTGTTTGTGTGTGTGTGTAAGGTGGAAAGATATTATGTGTTATTGAAAATCTTTTGTTTCTCTTAGTAATGTATATACTCACAGATGTTTAACGCAATTAATTGAGCGATTTGATGTACTAGAATTAGTGTGAAATATTATGATTTGATTTAACTTCTTTAAAACCCTAAAAATTTAAGGTGTGATGCAACTTACAGAAAAGGAAAAGAATCCACAAGATTCGGAATTTAAGTTTTTGTGATAAAGTATACGTTTTATTGAAGTTTGGATTTATTTATTTTACTTTTGACTGTATTGGTTACTTGGATTACTGTCCTGGTCAGTCTCATTGATAAGACAACCTTTCGGTGTGAAATGTTAAGAACTGAACCAACCTGAGGCCAGAGCAGTTCAGTGAAATGGACATTTCAGGGGGAAGTTGTGACGTCTTCGATTGGGGTGAAACCCACCCCTCTTTTCACTCTTAAGTTTTATGGCTCCGAACAGTTGTTAAGTGACAAGTGCACGGACCATAGGGTCATTGTTTATTGTCCGACCTCGGGCAAACGAAGACACCCAGTCTGGCAGCCATAATGGCAAAAGAGAGCTGGAACCCCGTTGACAATAGGCGAAGCCTGTATGAAAGAATCCTATTGCCCCGGCCGGTGTCTAGAAAATGGGATTATAGAACACAGGTGGTGTGATGGAGAAGTGTGTTCAGAGGTTAGACAAGAGTTATGGCGCCCTTAGTTTCCAGACGGACCAGGAATGTGTTTGTGTTTGCCGCACAAATAGGACACGAATGTTTCCCGGGGACGAGGGCAGACTTTTGTGGCCTGCCAATGAGAAGAGATGAGGAGCGTGTTGTGGACCCGCACCTGGAGTTTAAAGGGTTTTTAGGAGACGAAAAGAAGTGCACTGGATGGCGAGAACTTGGAGAAGAGTCCTGGACGGAGAGAACTTGAGAGGAGCCCTAAAATAAAGAGACTTGGACGGTGGAGGATAGAAAGGAGAGATGATGAAAGCCGGTGGCGTTGAGAATTGGAATTCACGGATTAAAGAGATGAGCGAGTGCCATTCGGGAATAAGGATTGAACTCCCGTGAGATAGACTGACTGCACCGGCTTGGCATATAATGGGACTTTATTACTTCATATATAGAAACCTGTGAAGCAAATAAATACTTCTTTTACTTTAAAATTCAATCTTTCATTTATTACCTACTGACAACGTTACAATGGACTCCAGTCAAATATTTTGGGAAAACCCCCAAAAATCTCACATGAATATATATAGTTGCATATCAGTAACATGAAGGGAAATTTTCATTACATTCATACATTATACTCTGAGAAATAGATGCATACAGTAGGGACGTCTCACGCGTCCTTTCTCTAACATAACCTCTGTGTTCTTTGACGGCCAAGATTAATGGCAAATCTTTTCCAACCCAAATCCAAGAAGTGAAACGAAGGTATAGATGCAAATAAGATAGCCTTTAAAAGGACAGAAGTTTTAGTAAGCGCGATGGCAATTTAGAGAAAGTTCAGTTTGAAAAAGGTAGAAGTGTAAATTGGCGGCCTGCCCCAAAATCAAAGATATCTAGCAATACTACAAGGTGCATACTATTGCACACGAGCTCAACAGCCGATCTGAAAGCGTCTGAACCGGTGCTTGGAATTCAAGGTAGGAAAATTATTTTCCGAATTCGAAATATTATTAGGATTGAGAGTAGGTGAAAACCACTAAATATTAAATGTAACATTCAAATTAAAACCACGCTTCCAAATTTGGCTCCAATATTAATTATATATTCTAACACAGTTAAATTTGCAATTACTATACAGGTATCTAATGCGTATGAATAAAAATAAATTGAGGCTTTGCAGCTTTGCCCCAGATTTAAAAAGACAATGTTTACATTTCTATATGACAAATGGGCGTGGTTCATAAGCTGATTATTTTTTAAAAATCATTTTAAAGAAATTTTAACTCATATAATGGCTTGTATGTTATATCATTGGAAAGGTACCGATTTGGAAATTTTAGAAATATCAAAAACTTTTAAAAAGGTTTTAAAAGGTTATTACCCTACTGACTGGCCTTAAGATCATGACAACGCCTGGTTCTTCATTCACTCCCACACCTCTAGGTCACGAAGATAACTTAGAAGTAAGGTATCACCCAAGGGCGAATACCTTACAATGGCGCCCATCCCGGTTTAATTTTCCTCACCCCGAGGTAGGAGGTGATTGAATATTAACGTCTCACTGTTCAGCTACACGAGGGCTTTTGGCGACGGACCACATAATTTTGAACCATGGTCAAGCTACGTGGACGACACCTGAGCTGGCACCCCCTCTCCTAACTACCACACCAACGGGAGGACGTATCAGCTCTCGACAGATTTAACGTGCATCGCTGCCCTACACGGCGGGTCTTTATTGGTACTGGGCTCGAACTCGTGACAAGGCAAGCCACGATCCGATACCTATACCACTCGGCTACCGCGGCGACCCCAGGTAGGAGGTGCAGCAGAGTTAGGAGGTTTGCAGGAAGTATATTTTTCTGGGTCCGAGAATGTAGAGAATTTTATTGAGGGTATCGATAATCAGATTAAACTATTAGAGATACCCAGTGATTTATCATGTGGGTATTTGAAAGGTCATCTCCTTGGAAGGGCTCGCGACTGGTACGAAATATTTGGGTCAGCATTCGTGCAAAATACAGCCACGGACTTCGCACAATTGAAGGTGGCTTTAACTAAAAATTTCCCCGTTGTCCGTTATAGAAAGGATTTAGAAAGTCAGTTTTATGCGTCGCAACAGAACAGGGATCAGGATCCGACAGATTTTATTTATGAGCAACTAAAAGTACATAAGAAACTGGGACTTAGTATGCCCGAAGAAGCTTTAGTAGACCGCCTCGAACCACAGGTCCAAAATTACGTAGAGGTTAGGAACCCAAAAACAACAGCTCAGTTGTTAGAGGTATTAGCGAAATTCGAAGAAAGATATTCGTGCAAGAAAACGCAGGGTTCGAGGAATAGTGGTAGTGTTGAACGACGAGGTCGGAATGAGAGTAGGAGGTCTAATCATGACGATAGACCGAGTAATGGGAGAAATAATTATAGGGGTAATTACGAGTCTGGTCGTCAAAGAAATCAGTGGTTCGACAGCAGGAATGGGCTGAAGAGGGATGATCGAAGATTCGACCAGTCGGGGAATAGAGATCAAAGGAAAAATTTTAGTCGAGGGGACTTAGAAATAGGGGTTCGAGTACAAATTTTAGTAGAGGTAATCAAAGGCTAAAAGGTCGATTAAATGTTTTGAAGGTTAAAGATGATCAAAATGATCAGTCGCAGTGGGTAAAAGAGGTACCAATTAAATTATCTGCTATATGCATGTCTCCAGTGGAACTTCCATATGTTCCCATTTTGTTACATGAATCTTTTACGAATGCTTTATGGGATACAGGTGCGGAGAAATCATGTATATCCGAGGATATCTATAGGAAATAATTTTTTTAAGCAAGTGAAAAAATCGCGTGCTCAAGTGATCCCGGCACAGGGAGCTAAATGTCGGAATATCGGAATATGAATTGAATGTGAGGATTAGAGAATTTGTGAAACCTTGTATATTTCACGTGTTGGCAGATTTAGAATACCCATGTATTCTCGGTGTTGACTTCATTAGTGGATCGAAGATTGTTTTAGATTTTGATCGGAAAGCGTTGGCAATTCCGAATTCACAGATTGAAAAAGTTGCTACAACGAAGGAAGAAAGTCAGAAAAAGGAGTTACAGGATTTTTTTAATAGTTTTAAAGGATTGTTCTCAGACAAACCGGGGCGCGCGCATGTTTTGTATCATGAGATTGATACGGGGAATAAGCCACCAGTTGTTTCTAGGCCATATCGTTATGACAGGGTTAAGCAAAGCATTTTAGACTACCATGTAGAGAAAATGTTGAAAGAGGGGACCATAATACCGATTTAATCTCCGTACGCGTTGCCGGTTGTGTTGTGTAGAAAAAATAATGGGTTACCACCGTATAATCCGGAAGCGTATCGATTTGCCGTTGACTACAGAAAACTGAATGCAATTACGAATTATCCACGATATCTCTTACCTCTAATTGATGATTTGATAACGAATATCCCCCATACGACAATTATGTCGACACTGATCTGAGATCGAGGTACTTTCAACTCGCGGTAAACCCCAGTGATTAGTTAAAACGGCCTTCGTAACGAAGAATGGTACGTACGCATTCCGGCGTATACCCTTCGGGCTGTCAGGGGCGGCTCCCAACTTTCAGAAGGCGATAGATATTATTTTGAAACCAGTGATAGGGAGGTAATGTGAATGTTTATATGGATGACGGTATCATATCGTCTCCATCGTTCACTCACCATGTCGAACATTTAAGAGAGGTTTTTAGATCATTACAAGAAGCAGGATTAACATTGAACAAAGAAAAGTGTAACTTTGATTGTGATAAATTGAAATATTTAGGTTTGATAATTAGAAAAGTTGGAATTACAACGGACGAGACAAAGGTTCGAGTTATAGTTGAGATGAAACCCCAAAGAATTCCAAGAGGTATCCAAATTCTTACGAATGTCCCAGTGGTACTCGAAGTTTATTAAGAATTATGCCGATCTATGCGAGCATCTTTATAATTTGAAAAAGAAATTTTAAAAGTTTTGTTGGTGAGTAGAGGCGCAGAGGGCATTTGACGCGGTTTAAACGGCTACAACGGAAGCGCCAGTTTTAAAATTAACCGATTTCGAAAAGCCATTTGAATTGTTTACGGAGGCCAGTTCAATAGGCATAGGCGCGGTTCTTAATCAAGAACAGAGGCCAATGGTATATGCCTCCCGCACGCTTAGTAATGCGGAGAGAAACTATACAGTAACGGAAAGAAAGTGTTTAGCGGTAGTTTGGCTCGGAATAAATACAGAACGAATTTAGGTTCACTGCCGATTAAAGTTATCACAGATCACGCTGTATTGACTCGTTTAACACATGGTAAAAATTTGTCGAGTAGGATGATTAGGTGGGTTCTAAAATTAGCAGAATTTAATATAGAATGGGAACACCGTCCTGGAACTCAAAATGCGGTGGTGGATGTTTTATCGAGGAATCTGGTGGAAAGTATAATAGGAGATAAAGTTAATTGTGCAATAATCAGAGATTTAGTACTTTCGTCACGCGAGCAATTGATTGAGGAGCAAAGAAAGGACCCGGAATTAGGTCATACCTATAGATATCTGAAAAAACCAGAAGATAGCTCGGTTAATGCGACAATATGTGAGAACTGGTCTCGCGATTTTAAGATGACTGAAGGCTTGTTGTTTTATGCGAAATACGCAGCGTCATTAGGTGAAATGCGAGTATACATTCCAAAGTCTTTAAAAAATGAAATAATGAGAAAATTTCACAACAAGCCCATAGTAGGTCATTTAGGACGCTTTAAGACTATCCATAAAATAAGGGACGTTTGTTATTTCCCGTAGTATGAGAAAATTTATTGAACAATAGGTCTCTACATGCCACATGTTCCAGGTTAATAATTATAAAAATGCGTTACCAGCTGGTCACTTAATTCCGATAATCTCAAATTATCCAAACGAGATAGTAACGTTACATTTGTTAGGTCCGTATCCTGTGTCACGAGTAAGACGTAACCGATATGTTTTAGTAATTACGGATCATTTCAGCAAGTGGGCTGAAATCATACCCCTTAAAAAGGCCTCGGCTCGAATAATAGCTGATAGTTTATTTGATAATTATACTTATGCGTTGATGGGCTCACGTAAATTTAAGTGAT
>BMAV01002856.1:0-43688 GCA_019973955.1 Trichonephila inaurata madagascariensis
AATAAAAGAAAAAAATGTTTTCCCCCCGTTCATAAAAACATTTCTTGAAATTTTGGGAAATTCATTAGATAATATGAGCGTCTGTTTTCTCCAACTTTTTCTTCAACTTTCTGCATTACGGCAGCTTTAAAGAAGGATAACTCACTTTGTACTTCAATGTGCATATTTGTGTGGTCCTCTTCAAATACTCTATATAATTTTCTAATCATTGCCATTTCAAATTTCTTACCATTAAAACCATAACTGTCGAAAGTAGGCTTGAAAAATGACACAACTTTTTCTGTTTTATAATTTAGATTAGGGTAATTGCTTATATTCTACAGAATGCTGCCTTCAAACATTAAAAATGTCAAAAAAAATTATTAAAAGAACATTAATTTATATTTTTAACTGTCTTTAAATTTTAAAAACGAGAATAAGGTGAAATTTTAAAATAATTTTGGGTATTAAAACACAGAAAAGGGCTTTCAAGATTAAATATGTTTCTAGGTCTTCAAAATATATTTTGTTAACGTGATGATTTTCTTAGAAAAGTGTCCTAAGACCATTTTAAAAAATTTCAATTGATATTGCTTAAGGAATATCTTTATATGATATAAGGACTTCGTCAAAAAAAAAAATACTTCAAACTTATTTCCAAGAATATCGGTATTTTTAAAGTCTGGATTTTAAAACCGTTCCTTAAATTTATTAAATAATGTTAAGAGAATAAAAGAGAATAAAAAACCATCCTTTGATTTAGAAACCGAAATAAAAAATTATTTCTTTGTATTATTAGTATCAATAAAATATTCCTTGGGAGTTAGTTCATTTGAAAGGAAAAACATCTCCATAAGTCTAATTTTATATGCAATTTAATTTTGCTTTTAAAATTCTAATAATAAAGGGGTTTTAATTGGAATATATTCCTGCTAAACTTAACATAAAAACATGAACCAAAGCAGGAGTTTAGTTCATCTTTTCTGTCTAAATATCACAATTATCACATTTATTCTCTCGAATTTTTCTTAGCGTTGAATGTGAAAAAAATTTCTCATGCCCTCTTCGGAATAAATCATATTTAATTTTCCACTCACGTTCAATAAAAACCGCAAGGTGGACTCAGCCTTTCTTTTCTTCAGAGGGTCGATAAATGAGTATCAAGCTTGCTTGGGAACTGAACACTGGGGGTTTCGACTCAGACTGACCACTTGACCGAAACATCTGCACATGCACCCCAGCGCTTAAGGTCACGTAGGCCTTGGCCCTTATGGGCTGTTATGCCACAGAATTCAGTTCAATAAAAACCAATAGTTCTTTTAAAATATTTTTTGTTCAATAAATTCTATACAAATGGCGAAATAAAAAATAAAAATCCCTCATAAATGCATGATATTATAAACTTACCATATCAGAAAATTAATGCTTAATCAAAAAATGTCTCATAAATAAATACTCTTCTATACTTGGTCGGGGGTATGCTTGATAAGGGTATTGTCCTACTTGTTTCCTTATCGATGATCCTCGCCAAATGTACGAGAGTCTGAACTAAACGAGAAGGATATTTTCAGATAGAAAAATGTTTTAATTTTTATGAAAATTGGCAAAGTTTGAATTCATACATTTGCGGGGTTTTATGTTTTTTTTAAAAAAAAAAATTCAAAATATTTAGTCAATAAGTAATGTTTCACTTTAACATGTAAGGGATAATCGAATTAGCATTACAGTATAGTAGAAAAATTGTGAAACACATTTTATAGAAGAAAAGTTGGATCAACTCAGACAGTGTTCCACACGCAGTCCGACCCCACCCCATCCCCCTTGATTTTTTTTCGAGTGATTCTAATCCTATGTATATAGTACGTAAAACTTAAGTATTTTTTGGCTCCTGACAATCGATAAAATCAAAAGAATATATTTGGTGGCGTATGGGGATATGATACGGGAATGGAGGACTTTTGGCACTGAATTTATGCCCTTCAACAATTCCTATGTAAACTCTATGTATGCCTGTGAACTCAGATAAAAACGAACAATATGAAAAAATGTGCTGTTCTCTATGGGATAGTGAAACCGGAATATAATATTAATGTAGAAGCACTTTTATTTGTGAAAAAAACATTCCGAATTCGGGTCCTATTTTTCAACATTAAACGAAGACAGCCGTAAGCTTCTGCACAGTTCATAACTACAGATTCCTTCATGAAAGAAGTCTTTCAAAAACACCACAAGTATATGTTCAACAGTATAAAAATCCAATGAACACACCAGCCCATTCCATGACTAAAACTCCTTTTGGGTTGGGTTTCCTTCCGATAAGGTCATCTTTGCAAAAAAGGATCATTAACCCAAAAAAGTAAACTAGGCCCGGGAGGATTTCGGAAAAAAACACGTTTGTTACCGGTTAATTTATATAAAAAGTAGGAAAACCCAGTTTCCCAGACCTTACCGATAATCTACTTGATCCCTTTGGTCAGGGCAAAGATAGTTATTTGCGAGAATGTATTCCAATATAAAAGCCACAACTCTTCTTAATGATATTAATTTGCAGCTTATCTTGTTTAATGTAGCACAATTTCTCAGATGCATAATTTCGATTTTTTTTTTGTTACATAACATCTGCCATTGTTAATATAGTCCGTCCAAGAATAACTTTCAAAACGACAAATAACAAAAAATAACAACAATTAGAATATACAACAATCCAATAACCCAAAATATTCTTCATAACGCTTCTTCACAGAGAGAAGAAAGTAAAAAGACTCTTTTCTCATGTATAAAAATATGCTCAGTTAAATTAGAAGGGAAAAAATGCATGTAAAGATGTTGATGATAATTGTGAACATTCAGACTTAAGGAGTACGCCATTTTGTGCTAATGCCAAGTCAAACAGTCAAGTTTTAAATCCAGCATGGGGGAGATTTATTGCAAAAAAAAAATTTATTAGCTTTACAAGAAGAAATACGATTTTGAGAGGCATTAACCCTTTAAGTCATATAAGCTACGGATGCCATATCTTTTTCTAGCTGCCAAAGTCGTATGTTGAACTGGATAGGTATATAACTTTGGATTAACAAGAAAAAGATTATTTTAGGTATGTGTAAAAAAGAAAAAAATATTTTTGGTGGGGTAATTTATATATATATAAAAATTTTTAAGGGGGGGAAAGAAATCCCTTATTTTGCATGAAAAACAAGACTTTATTTTTTCATCTTCCAATTTCCGATTTGGGTCAAATATGCACCGTTTTTTTGTATAATTTTTTTGCCAGTTTAAAGGTAGTTTTTTAATGCCTCCTATAGAAATCCCTTTATTGGCGAAAAAATTTAATCGGTTTTTACATTCCTTGATCCCCAATTTCTTTTCACTAAAGTTTTTTGCAACAAAAAGGTAGTAATGCTAGGTGCCGGGGTTTGGGGTTTTGGTGAATGCATTAAAAACCCCCAAACCCAAACCCCAGAGTCTTGGAGTCATTACAAAAATATGTGGGCTGGGTTGTCCTGATGGGAAAACCAACACCCCTTTCTTTCCAATTTGGCCTTTTTGGTCAATCCAGTTCAAACGGGCCAGTTGTTGACAGTAGAATCTGAGTTTAGTGTTTTAAAGCGGAAGCAACTCAAAAAATTATCCCTTTAGTCCCCCCAAACACAGTAGAACGTTCCTGGCCGTTATCTTGGTTTGGCCCGTTTAGCTTTTTTCCCCCACGCCTTTACCACGATCATTTTTTGCACAATATTGTCGTATGAGACTTTTCTCGTCCCCAGCACCATCCGTTAAAAAAATGGGGATTTTTCCGTTTAAAAGCTTCGCAATGGAAATTGATCCATCATGTTTTGGTTTTAAATTGGTGGGGAACCCCAAACATAGATCTTTTTTTTTGAATCAATTTTTGGAAAAAATGGCTTCTGTTTTATGGTCGATCTTTGCCCTGGGCGTGCTCGACTACTAACTGAATCAACTTATTATGTCTGTGATTTTATCGACATTTTTGATGACGGGCCTGCCCGTGGAAGGGACACCTTTAACATCAAAAAAACCTAAATGGTCGACGAAGCCAAAATTGCCGTAATTAGCTGTTACAGTATCGGCACCATAAAAAATTTTAAAACCTGGGTTGCATTTTCTTTTTCAAAAAAAAACTGTAAAAAAAACCGAATTTTTTTTCTTTGTTGCTTCTATTTTTTAAAACCCTGTAATTCACAACTGAATGGACCAAAAAAAAAAAAAATTTTTTTAGTGTGAAATGTCATCACAAGGCAAAATTTGAAATTGTTTGATCATATTCACGAGAAAAATCGATACTACAAAAAACCATCTACCGAAAAAATAATATTTTTCCCCAACCTAATATATATATATATATATATACCATCATAATGCAAACACATAGTCTTTAATTATGTTTATTTACATCAGCCCTTTTGAACGTAACAATAATTTTTTTAGAGCAGAAGATAACTTAAACCTCAATATAAAAGATGTTGCCAATAAAAAACTTTTGACTTAATTATTTTTATAATTCCTTATTTAATCAAAATATTTCTAAAAATGGGAGAAACGTGCTCTTTGTATATTTATGCCCTTGAAAAAAAAATAAGAACAATATTCATAGTAGTTCTGGAAGGTTAGACAGACACAAAAAATTGTATGGTCAATATATAAATAATCGTATATATTGTCAATATATATTGAATTGCTATAGTCATAAATATTAATTTTCGAAACATTACCTTAAGTTAGTTGAACAAAAAACTTAAATTTGTAGAAAATTATTTTATAAATCATGGTACACATAACCTAATTCTGAACTATTTATATAATTTTAGAAACTCCAGCAAGGAAAAATAAAGTAATTCTTTTATTTTTACCTTATGATTTTACTGACTTCATTTAAGAGAGAAAACAAAATTAAAAGCCTGAATTTGAGGTAAAGAGATTAATTTATTAACTTTGAAGAAAAATAGTAGCAACTAAAAATCGTGCAATTAGAATTTATCCTGAACCCAAAGGGCCCAGTCTACAATGGAGGCGGGGTGGTTATCTTTTTTTATAATTCGAAATATCTCTTCTTTTAATTACGTCTACTTTTATATACTGAGGGTAAAAAGTAAAAAATTTTTCAAATCTTTGAATGTGTGTTTGGGGATCCAAAATACGTTCGGAAATGCATTTAAAAAACGTATAAATGGATAATATTTATGATATTTAGTGTCATTTAGATTAGAAAAAGTGTATAAAACTTTTTTTTAGGAATAGTATTACAATAAAAAAATTTTTTAAAGTACAATATTTCGGGTAAAAAATTAACTTTGGGAAAAAAACTTTTTCAAAATGTTCTCCTTTTGTGAAAAATGCTTCTATTATAATAATATTTTCTGTATATAGCTCAGACCTCTGTACAGAGGCTCAACTAAATTTTTGAAATATACAACTTAGAAGGGGGTTTTTATCCGTGTTTTACGACAACAGAGGGAGAAATTTTAAGAAAAACCGCTGATAACTATTTCAAATGTTGAACTCTGAAAATAATGTGAGTTTTTAAAAAATCATAGTTGAGCCTGTGTACGGGGTCTGAACTCATGCAATATAACCAAAAAAGCATTTTACGAAAATAAAATCTAAGTTAACAAAAAATTATTTAAATAACTTTTTTGTCCAAAAACATTTTTATGCATGTATTCTAATCTAAGTGACATAATATCATGACAATATCCATTTATGCTTTTAAAAATCAGGGTTTTCCGGGAACAGTCAACCATAAACAAACTTGAAAACAAATGGGGCATTCACTGGAAGAAGTACAATCGATGGAATAGAAATAAATCATGCTTTCAAAAAAGGAAATAATTGAAATTAAGAACGAACTTTAAAAAAAAACCTAAAATATACAAATATCAGAGATTTTTTAAAAAACTAAATATAATAATATGTTTTTTTTCTATTTTATGTCCTAAGAACTCAGAAAACTGAAAATAGATCTTTGTAAAGACAAAAATACAGGAAAGGATACTATACAAGTGATACAAAAATTAAAATGCATTACTTACGAATTGTTTTATGCAGAAAATTCTAGAGGAACACAATGCCTGGTAATTCAACAAAAATAAAGTGATCAAGAGTGGGGTTATCGAAAATAAATTGTCTTAAAACAAAATATTAAAATCATGTTAATACTTACCCGAAAAAAAATATACTAGGATTTTTTTAATCACAGAAACAAGTGTACATTGTAACAGGTATATAATTTAAGTAATTTCTTTAAAAGTGACGATAACAATTAATCAATGATAATTAATTTCCAACAAATTAACACTTTGAGCATCAAAAAGTATTAGTAGAAAAAAGTAGTATCATTCTAAAATCTAAATCAAAAATTGAATTACAGTAACAAATACACACACACAGAGGCTCAGAACAACATGATCAAATTTTACATTTCTCTCTCTAAAGATTAATATGCAAAAACCATTTTTACAAAATCCAATAACGGTAAGCTTAATGCTATCTGAATAAATTATATACATATATATTTACATAAATTTTTTACAAAGAGAAATCTAACCCTCATTTTATATACTTTTGTTTTTTATATTCATCTTTAAATAACATTAGCTGTGGTTTTTATCTGTTGTACAGTCAAAATTTGAATTAAATTATAAAAATCTGTATTCTGATGTCGTCTACATTTAGGATAAATTATAACGTTTCCGCATTACGCCATTATAATGCAATCTAAATGTATCAACTGGAACATTTTTGTTTCAAGTTTTTTTTTTTTTGAAAATTCCTTATAAAAGCAAGATTTTTAAAAATAATGTTTGTTTTCTAATAAAGTTTCTGAAATGCAGCATCTTAAGACCAGAAATAAAGTAGGAAGCGCTTTTAATGAAGAAGGCTTTAATAATCCAATAAATCAGAGCTCCACTGCTTTTATATTGATGAAACATTAGCAGTCTATAAACAGGTAGTCCAGCTAAGCAAGGCGAATAGCCAATTTCACAGTAAATTGTTAGGATGTTAATAAGGCTATCTAAAATAATCCTTCTTTATTACATCAAAAATGTTAGTTTAAAAGTCAAATTGAACTACTTATAATAAATTAGAAGAATCGATATATTAATATATATATATATATTTTATATATATATATATATATCAAGACTACTCAGAGGAATGGAACAATTCGTTCTACACAAAACAGCTAGTAATTTTTGCATGAAAATGAAGTCATACTTTGCTTTCGAGTATATACGAGGTGTAACACACACAAAACGAGACTGGTCTCATAAATCATTGAACTTACAGAATCAGTTCTCCGTGACAGTATCACCTTCAAAATAGTTCCCTTCAACATTCACACACTTCTGCATTCGGTGCTGCCATTGCTGGTAACAGTTCTGGAACGAGGTTTTTGGAAGTCCCTTTAGAAGAGATTTTCCGTTTTTGCCTGAACCTCTTCAACTGAGGTAAAATGGGTTCCCTTTCATCAAAATTTAACTATAGTAAATAAAGAGATGTCTCCTGTGGCCAAATCAAGTGAATAAGGGAGATGCCCCAACATGGTAATGTTTTTGCTGGTCAGAAACTGCTTGACAGAGCGGATGCACTGTCTTGGTGCAACAGCCATCCAACGCTGCCCAATTCTGGTCTTTTTTCCAAACCTTTTAACGAAGTCTTTTTAGTACTTCAATGTAGTTGTGTTGATAAATAGTCTGACTTTTGATGCGAGTGGGTACCCACTCATATCACGAATTTTGGCTATGTATTGGTCTGTAATCACTGACTTTGGGGGCCTAGAAGGTTCATCATCTTCCGCTCCGACCCTTCCCCCTGAAAACCTATTAACCATTCAATTACACGTGCACTAAATAAAGCTACATCTCCCTAAGCCTTGGTTAATATTTGAAATGATTTCATGGCTGATTTCTTTACAAGAAACTTGATGTTGATTCGACATTTTTCCGGCAGAATGCAATTGTACGTGTTCATTCAATGACGCAGTACTCCCAGCTAGCGAACTCGATTAAGACGAAAGTGGTCACATGAACAGAGGGGGTGAGTGGAATGACGTTACCAAAACAGTTGTTGCCCACTCCATTCTTTTATCAAGCTACACACTTAGTCTCTCGTTGTGTGTGTGTGTCACACTTTGTTTCTGTAATAATTCACTTAAATTTTCTTTCGAGACTTTACGTGATAGTTATTTTTCCCTTATTTATTTTTTTCAGAAATTTGTCCCTCAAAAAATTGAAAGGTTGGCATTTTTAACTCACGATGCATCATCCTCGTATTCGGACCTATCAGAAGAACCTTTACCGGAAATCACATGATCTGAATAGCGTCCGGTAGACCAAAATTACAAAAGGTTGAAATCTCAGGAATGAACAATTGATACTCTTGTGTTATACTGTCGTATCCACATCTCTGTTTGTGTTGAGTTTTGTAGCAGTTTATGGCATTTTTTTATGTTAGTGTAAAACAGGTGTGGATCTTAATAATGAATTATCTCTCATGAATCATCTCATCTCTTATGAATAAAAGCCTCCTCATCCTTCCCAAGATAGCAACTACTACTGTGGGATGTATATTCTAACCTAAATCGAATTAGCAGACTGTACTTTTGAAATCAGGATAGAAATTAATCTAATAAGTTTAAGAACACATTTGTTACAGATGAATCAAGAATGAATATCATGGAATAGATCACACACACACACACATCAACAAGTAATATAAAAAAGAAAATTTTAAGTCAATTCCTACTTCGTTAGAAAAACGTACTGGTGCCATCTGTTGCAACCAGCTGTAACTTCGACAGCAATAACGCAGAATAAATTTAAAACTAAAAAATAATAATTGATTAATGAACTAATATTTGAAAAAACTGTATTAACTTCAAGTGTCATCCACTACAATTGTAAAAAAATGAACTTGAATGGATGATTAGAAAGTATTTTATTAACGATTGAAAATTTGAACAATATATATGTATATAAATAAATAAATATATATATAGGGAGAGAGTGAACTAATAGTAGGAACTGAAAAAATAGAATTTCAACACACATAAGTATTTTAACAAGAACAAATTATTTTTAATCTACCTAACTTTATTCCATGATTCCATTCACTCAAAATATGCGAATAAACAGAAAAATCTGTTGCTAGATACTTTATATGAAAATAGAAACGTATTACAGTTAAAATTTACTTAGATAAAAAGAAAATAAATGAAATACATTGAAGTAACTTCAGTTCATCCAAGATTGTATAACCACCATTAAAAAGAATCACCTCAACACTAAAATGGATTAAATCAAATGTGTAATATTTCTTGTATGATCTTTTAAAATGTAACTAAAATTCAATAATATCACGGGTATATATCATTTGAATCGAAACATTTCTTTTTAAAAGGGCCTTTAAAAAGCACTGTTTTTAAAAAAACAATTGAAAAATTTTTTTTTCGTGCCCAAATTTGCAGAAATAAGCGATAAGATCTTTGCTTCTGGCAATACCAACCAAAACTCGAGAAAACTTTCTCAAAGAAATGACTTCAACCAGATAAACATATGTCTGACATTCGAATTAAGTTTGAATTTTTAACGTAGGCTAAAATAGTTTTTGTGCTATTAAATTCTTAAATAAAATAATTTTCCCCCTTGTAGAGTGATAGAGCATCTCTATAATTTACACAATTTCTTTGCATCGAAGAAAAATTTTAATTCGTAGTAAGCAATAAAACATTAAGCCTAATATAATGAGTATCAAAAGGAAAACACATGAGAAAAAAATGACGATATAATAAAATATCAGAATAATTTAGAGGAAATAAACAAGCTATATATAAAAAGTTTTCAGTATTGTCAACTTTAACGTTACTATTAAAATTTGCGAGGTATGATTCATTAAATTAAAATAGAACACAAATTTAATAAAAAAAAAATTAAAATCATTTCCCTTTAGGTCAACAAAAGAAAATTTCTTTTTTAGTTACTTTTATTAAATAGTTACAATAAAGTAAAAAATTACTTTACATATGGGGGGGAATAAATTTTAAATGACAAAATAAAAAAGCGTTTTTCCTTGCAATTTTCCTTTCTATACAAGTTTTGGGACTGTTGGTTTTTTTTTACTTTTTTATTTATTAAAAAATTTTTTTCAAAAAAAAGATAGTAAAAAAAAAAATCACATTCTCAGAAATTAGGCTCCCCAGAGGGAACATACCCAAACTTTTTGGATTAGTAGTTTAAACCCCTATCAATTGCACTGCAGGGACACAACCAACGTTTTTCCCTTTTATATAGGGACTATTATTTTTTTTTTTTGTTACTATTTATTCTTTTTTTAATTTAATTAATAAACTAATATTTGAAAACTGTAAATTAAAAATCATCCACTAAAGTTTAAAAAATTATTTAAATTTTGGGAATGGTTGAACAGAAAGTGTTTTTTTAAACGATTAAAAATTTTTGTGAAAAGTTATTATCTCTATAAATATATATATAGAAAAAATAAAAAAAAAAGTGAAGAAGAAATAGGACCTAAAAAGGAAAAAGCAGGAAGAAATTAAATTTCACCAGACCCCAACAAATGTAGATAAAAAAAAAGTCTTTGGACTAAACGGGAGCCCCATTATGATTTAAAAAAGTTGCCCGGGGGTTGGGCCCGGGAATTGGGGTTAAAAAAAATGCTTTATGGACCCAACCCTTTCCCCGTACAGCAGACATTTTCGACATAATGGAAAAAACCCAAGTTGAAAAGTTAAGCTTAATCAAAAATGGAAAAAAAACCTGATAATATATTAAAATGAATTAAGAAAAGAGAACAAAATAAACCCCAAAAAGAGAGGAATAATAATAAAAAAAGTTTAAGAAAAAATTAGGGTAAAAAATTACATGTAAAATAAACTAGAAAATTTAAAAAATCAACCTTCTGATAAAGATATATATATATATAAGGGGGGGGAACTAATAGAATTTAAAAATTCAGTTTTCTATTTGGGAAAAAAATTTTTAAAATTTCTATCAAAAAAAAGTAATAACTGGTTGGGAAATCTTTTTTTATTAGAATAATTATATTTGATGGAATTTGTCAAAATGTCGACATTGTTCCTTAATCGAACTAAAATGATAAGTATATATAATGAATATTTAAATGCGAATTAACAATGCATTCTAATTTTATTTACTTAAGGCTTTGTTAATTTAGGGACAAAGAATCAAATACGACAAACTCTTTTTTAAATTTATTTCCCTTTAATTTCCCCTGTTTTTCTTTACCAAGGTACAATTACTTATCTCTTACTTCATTATTAATTAATTCTTCCTTTGAAGGAATCATTTTTGGGATAATTTGCATTACTCAGCTATTCTAAGAGCATCACTTATGTTGCCAAGAATGAAATTATATTTCTAAGATTTAATTAATTGTAGCTGAATAAATATCACCGCAAGCAGCAAAAATAATTTTTTAAGCTTCGATTATGAACTTAAATTTACGTATTTAAAGTAATTAATACATTAGTCAAAAAGAAACTCTTCCTTTCTTAAAAAAAAATGAAATTTATAAAATTAATGTCTCTTCATTTTTGAAAAATCTTTTTTCTAAATTTCGAAAGTAATATTTGTTAAGCTCTTAAATGCAGTTAAGTAATTGTACTTTAAAAAATAATTATAGAATTCTTCGAAATTCTAAGTTTCAAATAAATAGAATGGGATGATTTTTAGTTTGCTATTGAGAATACAAAAATCTAATTGCATATGCTATATAACTAAGAAAGAATGTTTTTTAATAAGATAGAATTCCCATCATACTAGCATACGTTTTATTTTCTTTTGAACACTGAAAGGAAAAATTACAATGCGTTTTTTTCAATTAAAATACATTTTTGATTTCCACTAAAATATAAAACTTAACTAAGCTTAACTGAACTAAAACTTTAACTGATATAAAATTAAATGCTGAAAAGCAATTCAATATTGCCCTCAAATGTACAAAAATTTAAAATAAATTACTTATTAAAAAGGAAAAAGCATTCCTATCTCTAATAGTATATTATATTTTTAATGGGACATGATATGTGTGATTTATAAAAAGAATCTTTGATTTCATATTTTTACAGTTTTTTGCTTGTAACTTTTTTTATGTGTATATGTATTACCTAAACCAGTTTCTGTGCTCAAAATGCAAAAAGAGCTTTAATTTAACCGTTTTTTCACCATTTAATTTTTTTGTAGAAAAATTTAAAAATTTATTAAGGGATTTAAAATGCTATTCCTCTTATAATAATTTCCGTACACACATGAAATTAGTTTTACAAGTACCGTAAAATCCGGCGTATAACGAGCACTTTTAACACAAAAAATAAGATCGAAACTTAAGGGTGCGTGTTATACACCCGGTATAAAAACAATAGCTTTAAAAATAACAAAAAAGCATAAAAAAATTTAACTTATATATGTATCTCGAAATGCTGTTTGTTTCAAAGAAATTACTTGCCTTATGAACTAAAAAAAAAGAGCTGTAGTTCTAGAAGAAAACTATTTTGTCGAAAGTGTGGGATGATACCTTGAATAAATGACTTCAAAACATAAGAGCATTGTATATTAATATTTCAGATTTTTTCATAAAAAATAGAGTGCGCTTTATACGGCGAATATACCTAAAAATTAAAAAATTAAGCTTGGAAGTATAGGTGCGTGCTATACACCAGTGCGCGTTATACGCCGGATTTTACGGCACATTATTAATGCATTTAATACATTGTTATTGTTTGGGGGAGGCACGATGAAAATTATGAATGAAAATTGGGTCGCCAGTATTGAAAATTTGAGAAGCGCTGAGTTAGAGATATAATAGTGGAAGCTACCGGGGTTCAAGAAAAAGGAGCACACGGGTCATTTTAGGTCGCTTTGTATTGCAGAGGATAAGTATAAAATTTATTAAAATAATTACCACTTAATGTTGTGATTCTTTCATATGTATATACATATTTATATTAATTATAACTAATTAATAAAAAGTAGCTAGTAGTAAGTAAAGTAAGTAGCTAAAAGTAAAGTAAGTAAGTAGTAATAAAAGTAGCTAAAAGTAGTTGATCTAAGTAGGAATTGACTTAAAAAAAAAATTTTTTTATTACTTGTTTAATTTCATTTTTAAAATTTTTTTGAAGAATCTTAATACTTGAACATTTTTACTCTATCAACAAATTAGAAATTTTATCTGAACTTTACAAGTGGTACAAGAAGTACAAATCTTATATCAGTTTTGAATTCAAATGAGAACACGTGATTACTTGTATCACGTGACCGTCATCAATTTAACTTGTTGTTAGCTTTTGTATTCAGAGGTAAATTATTTCTATTAATTTAAAATTTTGTGGATTATTTTGAAAAATATTTAAATTTCTTTAAATATTTACATTGCCGTTTGTGTTTAACGTATTTATTACATTTACAAAAGAATGTTTCTTTTATGAAAAAAAATTCAATTCATTTTTCTTTATCAATTTAAAAAAAAAAATTACATCAAAATAAAATGATATTGTCATCGAATTGGCAAAACAAATCAATCAGTTTCCTCGTTTATTCGATTTGCTTATTTTCTAAATTATTTGTGTTAGAATTTATTGCGAAATCACTCTAAATATTTTTAAAAACTCAGCTTTGAATTATTTCTCATTGCATTAAAATACCTGGATTAATAGAATATAAGGAAAAAAGAGTTATTCAAAAATTATTTTAGCTATTTCCACAATATTTTCATATTCTTTAATGTCTTTTTAACAAAATTTAATCAAGAAATTATGATTGAAAAAAGGGCAAGGAAGAAATGTATCATATGACCATAATAAAGCACTAGATTCAAGAAGTTCTAGTGATACATATTTCGTTCAAAGTATTGTCTCTATAAATGGTATAATAAAGCATCAAAATCACTAATTAAACAATAAATACATTCAGAAAATATGAAAAGATATATGAATTATATTGAATAAATATCCATTAGAATTTGAAGTGAGATTTTAAAATTAGCGTTAACATATGAAAACTAGCCTATTTATTCAATTCCTCTCTTATTTCACCCTCTTCCTCTATATATATTTATAAACATACCACCTGGAAGGCCTAATTTCTGAGAATGTGATTTATATTTACTATACTATTTCTATTGGAATAATTAAATTTAATTAATAAATAAATAGTAACAAACAAAAATAATAGTCCGACACCCTATATAGAAAAGAAAAGGGAAAATTGCAAGGAAAGTCGCTTTCTATTTTGCCACTTAATATTGTGATTCTGTCATATGTATATACATGATTATATTAATTGTAATTATTCAATAAAAAATAACTAAAATAAAATTTTTCTTTTTTGAACTAAGTAGGAATAGACTTAATTTTTTTTTTTTTATTACTTGTTTCATTCTGTTTTTCCGAACGTTTTAATAGAAAATCACGAAAGTTTAATAAACTTTATTAACAAGTAAGCACACTATTAATTTTTCAAATTGTCAACATTTAGTTAAATAACAAATATATGAATTCTTAAGAAATTATCGATATTTAAGGAACTAAAGAGATTAATAGTAAGGAGCCCCAGAACACCTTTAATTAAAGTAAAAAATGTACCTGGCTCCCTCAAATCTTTAAGTGCCTATTAAAGATTATTTAAGTAAACAAATATTGTCTCATATAAATTGAATAAATAATTGCTTCGAAATTAAAAAAAAGAAGTGCCTGTAAATTTAGAACAAGTTTAAAAGGTTAGGTTTAAAAATCAAATTTAAAACATCAAATTACACCATAATATAATCTCTCAGTATGTTTTAAGGTGACTGACTACGTTGTAAATTGTGACTTTAAAAAAGCGCATAAATGGATAATTTTTTTATGTTTAGCATCGGTTGAATTAGAATACACATATAAAATTATTTTAAGAACATTATTGCCAGAAAAACTATTTAAGTGAAATTTTTGGCAAAAAAAAAAAAAAAAGAATGACATATTTTGAAAACATTCTCCTTTTATGAAAAATTCTTCTGTACTAATAATATTTTGTCTATACAAGAGTAGCTCTGAAATCTTAGAGATACGCGCAGACGAAAAGTTAGGGGAATTAACGGTTTAATTTTAAAATACAAAGTATTTTAACGTAGCAAGCGATTTTTTACTAACTTACTTTGTGATATGGTTGATCTATGGCGTGGGTGTCAGCGTGAATTAGAGGTGTGGGGTTCTCGAAATGAATCGACATTTTAGAATTCTTAATATGACTTTATTAAGAGTTTAACTTAAATTTCTAATAAATTGGACACACTTATATTAAGTGAGAATAAACCAAAACACGTAGCCGTAGCTAAAACGGATCGCGCAACTTGGATCACTTATCTAAATAATTATATTATCCGCTACTTTCAATTCTAATAATATTACGAATTCTGATATCAAATAATCTGTCCTACCTTGAATCACGCAACGGTTCAATCACTTTCAGATAGGCTGTTAGGCACGCGTGCAATAGTATGCACCTTGTAGTAATGGCTAGGAATCCGTGAACCTTTGGTAGGCCGTCAAATTACACTTCTATCTTTTCCAAACAGAACTTTCTCTAAATTGCCATCCCGCTTACTAAAACTTCTGTTCTCTTAAAGGCTATCTTATTTGCATCTACACTTGCATTTCACTTCTTGGATTTGGGTTGGAAAAGAGTTGCCATTAATCTTGGCCGTCAAAGAACCCAGAGGTTATGTTACAGAAAAGACGCGTGAGCCCGTCACAACTTCAAGTTGTTTAACGTAGAATAAATTTTAAAGAGAAGAGAAAATGGAGTTTATACGCGTTAACATTGTAGTGCTATGATTTTTTTATGATTTTAAAGCGGGATTAAATTCAGACGTGAATGCGTTCAACGGCTGCAATTAGCATTTGGTGATGAATCTCTATGTCGTGCTACTGTGTTCAGATGGTTTTAAGAATTTTGCAGAGGTCGCAATTCTCTTCAGGATGAAGAACACACATGGAAAGCCACGGTCGGCAGTATTCCGGATAATGTGTCTGCCATACGAAAAATGTTAATAGATGATAATCGCGCTGTACCTACCAAATGATACAGAAGGAACTTTTTTTTTTTTAAGGTATCCAACTACGTTCGGAACCGTGATTTTAAAAGGGCGCATAAATGGATAATTTTCATGATATTTAGTGTCACTTAGATTAAAATACATGTATAAAATGGTTTTAAGGACATTTTGACAAAAAAATTTTTTATTTAAATACAATATTTTGGCAAAAAATTAACTTAGAATAACCTTTTTTTCAAAATATTCTCCTTTTGTGAAAAATGCTTCTATTATAATAATATTATGCCTGTATATAGCTCAGACTTCTGTACAGAGGCTCAACTATGATTTTCGAAAAATTCACATTATTTTCAGAGTTACAACCATTTGAAATAATTATCATCGTTTTTTTCTTAAAATGTCTCCCCTCTGTTGTCGTAAGACATGGATAAACCCACTTCTAAGTTATATATTTCAAAAATTCTAGTTGAGCCTCTGTACAGAGGTGTGAGCTATAGACAGGCAAAATATTATTATAATAGAAGCATTTTCACAAAAGGTGAATATTTTGAAAATAGGTCATTCTATATTCAATTTTTGTCAAAATATTTACTAAAATTTTTATTGTAATACTATTCTTAAAAACAATTTTATATACATTTTCTAATCTAGTGACACTAAATATCATAAATATTATCCATTATACTTTACTGAAAATCACGGTTCCGAATGTCGGAACCTTAACATTGACCGTAGCCATACACAAAATAATTCATGAAGAATTGCATACGAAAAAAGTAGTTTGTCATTGGGTTCTTCATAATCTGCGAGCGACTTGCACCATAAGTTTCTCTCTCACCGTCTTGCCTACATAAGGGTGTGTGAGGAATGAAAGCAGAACCAGAGATTTTCATAATCACAATTATTTATTTTGTCAAACAACTTAACTATCAACAATCTATTCTCTAAGTGAATGTCAAATGAGTAGCACGCAAAAAGCAATGATTATTTAAGCAAATATGCGGGACAAACTTATTTATCTCAACCTAATCAATCGTTGATTCCTAACCTCAAATCTACTAATTCAACACAGTGGCGAAACACCATTCTTAATCTTTGTAAGCAATGGTAAATCACATGCCATCTCACCTGCGTGCGAATGTAGCTGCTTCCTACCTCTTTCTTCATAATTACCAAAACTCTGACTTTATATAGTCGAACTAATCTGAATATCACGGTTTCTTCTTGAGAGGGATGGCTGTGAATTAAACACGAATGTTAACCCAAAGATTCCTCAAGAGGATTAGTGAGAGGACGCGTATAGATTCGTACAGATCTAATTGACAACCGAAAAGAGGAGGATGTCAGAATCAGTAAACAAACCCTTAAATTGCTAAATGATGGTGGCCACCGCATCATTTCTATGTTTGTAACGGATGATGAAACATACATACCATTTTTTGACGTTCCAACACGCCAAGAAAGCAAAGTATGGGTCTTTGAAGATTATCCCACGCTGACAATGGTGAAAAGACAGCAAGCAATTGAAAAAGTACGGGATTGGTCGAAGGCATCAAATTGGAAGGAAAGAAGACAGTAACAGCAAACTGGTAGTATACCACTAAATGTTTTCCAGAAATTCTCCAAGTGAATGTTAGGGGCTAATGCTTCACCATGATAATGCATCTTCCCATACACCCGGATTGACACTGTTGAGTCTTTTAAACAAAAACAAGTTGAAGTGATGGAACATCCAACTTATTCTCTGGATCTACTTGTGTGGGACTTTTGGTTATTTTTGAATCGAAAAAAAGAATTTACGTGGACGTCGTTTTCATTCAGAAGAAGACATAGATGTGGCTATAAATGCATTTTTTCATCAATTCCAAAAAATGAATGGTTTGAGGCATTTAATCTGAGGAAAATTCGTCTACAAAAGTGCGTTGATGCTGGAGGAGACTACTTTGAACACTCCTAAAATTTTGTAAGTATAGCTTTGAAAACCTAGGTGTATCTCAAAAGTTTCAGAATGACGCCTCGTATATAGTTAGGACTTCTGTAGCGGGGTTGAGCTAAAATGTTTGAAATATATGATTTAGAAGTCGATTTATTCATATATAGTAGAGAAATTTTAATAAAAAGCCCCTGTTAATTGTAAAATGAAAAAAATGAAAAAGTTCCAAAAATCCTAGTTTAGGATCTGTTAAGAAATCCTAGCTATATATAAAGCCTAAATATTATTATAAAAGCACTTTTCGTAAAAAGATAATGTTTCAAAAATTATGTCATTCTTTCTTCATTTTTTCCAAAAAATTACATTTAAATGTTTTTTTCTTGTAATCATATTCTTAAAATAACTTTATATGTATATTCTAATTCGATTGACACTAAATATCAAAAGCCTTGTTCATTCATGCGCTTTTTCGAAATCACGGTTGCGAACGTAGTCAACTTTATATTTTAGAAATATAAATATGAAATTAACTTAAATATATAGTTCATAAGATTAAATTAATTATCTTTATAAAGAGGAAAATCTGAAAAAAAGGGGGAATATCATTAATTCCTTTGAACAAAATTAGTGATTAATAAGCATTAAAACAATTATTCATTTTTCGAAAAACCTCTAGACGTTGGTGGTTTTATTATTAAGATACATTTGCCACAAATAATGCAAAAAGAAATCTTGAATTATGCGACTATAGAATTGTCTTTGTTCATTTCCCAGCTATCTTTTAATAACTGACTTGATTTGAATACATTTAAAAACATTCCATTAACCATTGGCTCCTGAACAACGAGTTTAAAATAAGCCTCGCTAAAATAAGCCGCATATTTCCTGCAGGAAAAAATAACCTCTCAGAAATGCAATTCGAACCCGTAAGAAAACACAGATGTGTATTTTTCAAATCTAAGAACATTCTTTGCTTCACGGTCGCACTTACAGAGACAGTTAAAGTCTCGAGTATTATAAATACAGCGCGATGTAAAAAAATCTCTTTTACTAAATAGCTTTCGTCTTAACGTCGAGTTAAGTAAACTGCGAGCAGGAAACAAAAATATCGAAAACAGAGAAATTGCAGCTGTTTGGAAACGTATGTTTAATACTTTAACCGTAAATATATGTGTTAGTGGAATAAAAAATTGCCTTAACTCTTCCGATTTTTGTCGTTTTGTTTTATTCTTATAAATATACCATTTAGCTCGATTTAGATAATGCTTTATTTTAACAGGGATCTTTAAAATGTATTCATTGTTTCAATCCTTTAACCCCTTCGAACTATTAAAATAGAAGTTCCATATTGGAAAAATTCTAATGCATGCTTTTATTTACCCCCCAATGCTTCTCAAACTTTCCATTGACCCAATATTCAATCATCATTTCATCGCGCCCCCTCCCTACAATAACAATGTATTGGAATTCAATAATACAATACTTTGACGCTAAAAATATAATGACTTGAACCTCTTATTACCAGTTAGAAACGCCCCCTCCGTCAAAGTATTAATTTTTTTGGACTTTTATATACGTCTTTTTTAAAAATAGATTTTTTCTTTCAGTGCTATCCATAAAATTATTTCGAAAGGGTTTGGGATGCAATAAAAGGACCTTGACGTGTTTGCGAAGGATTTACTTACTTCAGAGGATTTCTTATTTATTCCCTTTCTCCCCCCCTTACCCTAAAAAACATCAAAATATCTCGTCAAAGGGGGAAAAGGGGCATTGGGGAACGTCGCGTAAAATCGGCGTTAAGGAATTAATTAAAAAAACCGAAAAAATTATCAAGAAAAAGCGTGAATACAAACCCATGGGGGCACTGATAATTATCAAATTTGTTCTTAACTTAGCATTGTTAAATTAATAATAAAATACATTGTATAGTACTGATGCATTTATAAGTGTATTATATCAGTGTAAATGTGTATTTTATATTTTATTTTATCAGAAAGTATTTTGTTTGCTTACTTTCAGTAAATTAATTTTTTAAATAATCTTTTGTTTTTGACTTTTCAATATGCTCGCACGCCCCTTGTAGAGTTATCACGCCCCCAAGGGGGGCGCGCCCCACAGTATCACGCTGCCTCACAGTATCATTTTCATAATCACGCTTTCATCACGCATCTGTTGAGTAATAGTTGATCGCCTTCTGAGGCAACACGATGTTGATCCTCTACGTTCTCCCGTTGGTATGGCAGGTCATTTTGTGCGTCTTTAAGTGTCTTTTTGTGTGTCTTGGGTGACCATGGTAGCCGAGTAGTCATGGTCCCGAACCTTTAGCTAGTTTTGTCGAGTCAAAATTCAAAACCTAAGTGTCACTGAAGATCAGCTATGTCTGTGATGCACGTTAAAAAAAACACGTGAAGCAAAAAACTGTGATGCACGTGCAAAATCCTTCTGCTGGCATGGCGTGGAAGTTAGGATAGATGGGTGCCAGCTCAGGTGTCTTCCTTGTCCTTTGACAGTGGCTAAAAATCATGAAGTCCGTCGCCAATAGCCCTAGTGTTACTTCAGAGTGTGACGTAAATTAAAATCAAATCAAATCTGAAGCAGCACGAGAGCTGTTGGCGACGGACGTCGTAGTTTTAAACCACGGCCAATTAACGAGGATGGCAGCTGAGAAGGCAGTCTATTCTTCAAGCTTCCATATTACGCCAACATGAGAACTTTGTGTCTCTGTATATTTAACGTCAATCATCACCCTCTACGTAGAAGGACTTATGTGGTACCAAGACTCACCAGAAATAACGTTGGCCACAGGTGTGCGATCAAGGTCACTCAACTAACGCGGCCCTTTAACATTTTTCGTAAAAAATATGTTAATTCCGAAGCAAATGAATATATCTGATGATGAAATGAGTAATTTCTGTTTGAATTTTCTTAGAATACACTGGGGAATAATTGTAAAAGACAGATGATATTATTACCCCTATTGCAAACACAAAATTAAAGACTGTAAAATGTAGAAATTAAAATAAGTGCGAGTGAGTGCTCGTTAACGTCGCACTATAAAAGCAACACGAGGGCTAGTGGCGACGGATCTTGTAATTTTGAAACATGATCAAGCGACGCGGATGACACCTGAGCTGGCACCCTACCCCCTCTTCCGAACTTCCATACCACACCAATGGGGTACTTATATCCTCGACAGATTTAACGTGTATCGGCCCCCTCTACGAGGCGAGTGTTCATTGGCACTAGGCACGAACTCATGGCACGCCTGCCAGGGGATCTGGGACATCTACGACTAGGCTATCGCTTCAAACTTGCAAATAAGTCGTGCATTGAAATCACTATAATGATGTGTTGAAATGTGTGTATCACCGTTTTATTTCTGTAAATGATTGATTGGAAGTCAATATGCCACTCCAAAAATGCAGGATGCCATATGAGCTACTAACGGAGATCAAACGGGGCTCTGCACGATTATTCTCCGTAAAGGGAACTTTCGCATTATGAAAACACCACACGCTCGATGTGTTATGCCAGAACGGTGATTCGTGTGTACCATTAGTGTAAGAACCATGAAAAACCGGATAAGTCAAAATCTTGGCAGTGGGGTACGCAATATAATATTACTATTGAATAACAGATACTTAATTCCAGAGGTGTACACAAGGTTGGAGTTTGGGAGTTTAAACCTTTCGCAAAGACCAACAAATTTTTAATTTTTAGCATATTGATTACACTTTGGCTCTTTCGTCGCACCCCCTCTGTTTTCCCCATAAAAGAACCTGGCGTCACGTTTCATTCACGTGACAGTAACGGACTGCATCGCTAGGAAGCTCAGAGAATGATTTTCTTCGCGCACATGCATAATGAGATTAATTCATGTGACGTCATAGTCACATGATAGTGAAAGCCACGCAATTCTAGCCAATCAATTCAAAAACTCATGTGACGTCATATTTTCCCCGATAAAAAATATCTTGTGTTTCCAACTAATCAGTTCACGCGCTCCCGGTGTTGCCAAGTTTTGCTCTTTGCAGAAACTTTCTCTTAAAAGTACATATGTAAAACAAAATGCATTTTATTTAAAAGTATAAGCATAAAAAACGACTTTTTAATTTAAAAAATCTTTTGAAAAAATTTTTTTCCCTATACCTAACATTTTAAAAACCCAAATATGAAATTTGAAATTTTATCTGAGGGTTTTACAAATAGAACAAGTACAATTAGTTTAATGTTTGTTTTGAATTCAATGGAAAACACGTGTTTGTTTTATCATGTGACTTCATGAATCAAGCCCATTGCTTTTAATTTTAATAACTTGCATATCCTAACCTATTTTTAATTTTTTTGCAAGTTTTGTTAAATTTCAAAATTCCTTCACGATCTTACAGTTTTAACAGACATCAGTGCAAATGAAAATTTAAAAAGATGAACTCATAAAAATTATTTAAATGTTCAAGTATCTTAGAATGGTAACCAACTATAATGATTGGCGGCTATGTATTTACTTTCAACTTCAACTTATAGCAGTGTATTTGATGGTGTAGACGAAATAAAGAAATCCTTACCTGTGGAGATTACGCAATATATCCTATCCAATATATCCAATATATCCATCTCTCCTCGTTTATACGATATAATAATTGCTTCTAAATAATAAATTATTAATCTTCTCCATAACACAGCTTCAGTGGGGCATTAAAAAATAAGCTACAATAAATGTACAGTAATCCTCAATCGAATAGTTCCACTTCGTCTATTGTCATATATTATTTCTATTTCATTTTTTGATATCTTTACAGAAAAATGTGGATTTAAAAACAAATAGCTCTTATTCAAAACTAAACACAAAAAAAACCCCAGTACTATTAAATATCTTAACAACTTTTTACTTATTAATTCAAAAATTTATATCTGTTTTAAACCATATTTCTTTTATTCAGTTTTTTTTTTTTTTTTTCAACCAAAACTGCATTTAGAAATGTATTTAATTTTATGCATTATCTTCAAGCTACTATGAGAATGCTCAAATCAACTTCATTCAATTTTCAAGCTTGAAAACTATTATTTACTACCTTTCCTTTCTAAAATATAATTTTATAATCATTATTTAACTGCATATTAGGTAACATATAATATTTAACTGCATATCAGTGCCACAATATGCAAAAACTTTTTTATTTTTAAAAAATTGCTCTTCTCTAAATTTTATCTTAACTGACCTTTATGTAACCCTTTCTTTCAATATTACCGAATTTTAAATTGCCTAATATATATATGTTTATTTCTCTCCTTAAAAACATCGTAAAAAGGAGATAATAAATTTGAGGAAGGTGTTCTTTGCTGCATGAACAGTGTTTTAAAACATTTCTGATAATGATTATTTGTCTTAACTTATGAATTTTGCACTTTGTTTAAACTCATTTTGCTACCACGTAGGATATTTTTTTTTCCTGAATATTCTATTACGTACCTGCATTATAGCATATGCCATCGAATGGAAACCATTCTATGATTGATAATTCTATATTAGTGGTAATTGACACTGTTTTCATTCTACATATTTTTATCGTAATTTAACTTCTTTTTAACAAATGGATACAGAAAAAAAACGCAAAAAATAAATTATTGAAGTTGTAGTGTATGTTTGGCTTAGTTATGTAGAACATTAATAATTATCTACTGAGCCTTAAAAAATATATTTTTGATCATATAACATTACAAATATTTTCCCATATTATTAGCTCTATTTATTTTTAAAACTATATATTTTATTACTGTTTTTACTTTTTTATATTCGTATAATATTTATTAGTAACATTTCGAATTGTATTGATACTGATATTCATATTACCAAACGATGTTTTGTATTCAGATTGTGGCAATATGTGAAAACTTTTTTAATAGATTGTGTTCCGAAATTGAGTTTAAAATCTGTGGACGCTTTAAAAATTTTTAAAAAGTGAAACTTTTTAAAACTACATTTTACTTGTTAATATAAAGTATTGATTGTGTAGCCTCTCCAAGTTAAAAATAGAAAGGTTTTAATTGAAAAAAGAAACTTAATGTATTGCAGATTCAGTAAAAGAGGGAATTAAGAGATACCTTTGATTTATGCCGACTAGTTAAAAAAAAAGGAATCAATAGTTTTGCTCCTACGTTGATAATGTTAGAAAGGGAAAGAAATAAGTTTCTATTGACCAATGAATAATTATTTCAAAGGAATGGATTCTCCTCTTCAGAGAAGAAAATTTGATGTAAAATGAAGACATTTTTCAATTCCTACTATTAGCTCCCACTCTCTATCTGTATATTTATTTATAAATATATTTAGCTTATTCAAATTTTTAATCGTTCATAAAATATTTTTCTATTAAACCCCCAGCCCAATTTTCAAAAAAATTTTTTTAAATTTGTAGTGGATGACACTTGTTCAATGCATTTTTTTTAAAAAATATTTATTCTTTAAATTTTAAATTTAAATTACGGGTTTTTCGACGTCAACTTGGGTTATCTTCATTGTTGTAACAATGTAACTGTTAAAACAAAATGACAAAAGTTCACTGAAAATCGATTTTTCAGTCAAACTGGGTGGGTATTGTTACAACAATGCAGACAAATCATGCTCTTTTATCAATTCACTCTCTCTCCCTATATATATATATATATATATATATATACTTTTCAATTTTCAATCGTTAATAAAATACTTTCTATTCATCCATTCGAAGTAGAAATAGACTTAAAAAATTTTTTTATATTACTTGTTAAGCATAGAAACGGTCGATCACGAGGAAAAAGCACTCGTCTATTTTTTCATTTATTAGACAGAACAATTAAAATACTTATAATATGTTTGCATTATACAGCCTCTGGCAATAAAGTCCGGCGAATAGTCCTGTAACATTAACGTATATGAAATATTAACGAAAGTTACCTTATTGTCCTTTGAAATATTCACCTCCCATAACTATGCTCCGTGCTCCGTTGAGAGCTTCTATACATGTCCTGGAAACTTTGCAAGAAGTCTTTTTTGGCGATGGAGTTCAAAAGCCTCTTCACGTTTCGTTGGATGTTACACACTTTTTATCTCAACCAAAGAGTTGAATTTTTTTCCAAAAAAAGAGTATTTTGTAATGATCGAAAAGGTGGAAATCTGAGAATGCGAGGTCTGGGGAATACAATGAATGGGGTAGAACATCTCAAACGAGCTCTAAAAACTTTTATCAAGTTGTCAAAAAACACGTGAGGTCGCTCATTGTCCTGATAAAACACGACGCCCTTCCAATTCACTATTTCTAGACGTTTTTGTTCATTTGATGTCTTTAATTCGTCTAATTGGCAGCAATTCTTTTCTTAATTTATTGTCTCATTGTTTGGCGAAAGCTTACACATTTCAGGATTCCTTTCCAATTCCACCAAATACAGAACATGACCGTCTTCGAATGAAAATCTGCTTTTGGGTGGCTAAAGGTAGCTCCTTCCACTTTCCTCCAGTCCTTTTTTGCTCAATATTATTAACATAACTTATCCATTTTTCATCACCCGTCACTACTTGCTTGAAAAATCGTGTATCCTCGTTATGTTACAGAGCCAGTCACAAATGGAAGTGCGATCATCAGATTTTTCTCCTTTAAATCACGGAAAATCTTACATCAAAACGGTTTATTCAGCCAAGCTCCACAAAATGATTATGGATGGTGGATTTTGATATTTTCAACATTATTCTCGATCACAGTTTTAATTTAATCTTTACATGTTGTAACTGGTCTATATATCCGTGAGAATCTTCTACTAATCATCTTGTGTAAAATTATTCTTTTTAACTATAAATTCTGTTGAAAACCTTTCTCGGTGAAGAGGTCGAGATTTAGGTAAATGAGTACTTCTATTTAAATGTTGGCATTAGAGTACGCTATGATGGTCGATGGTTGGTAGTTGACGGTTAAGAATTTAGATTAAATTTTGAACACACACTCAAGATTACGACAGGAGGTCGTATAGTTAAGGTATCCGACTACGTTCAGAACCATGTTTTTAAAAAAAGCGCATAAATGTATAATTTTCATGATATTTAGTCTCACTTAGAATACAGGGCAAAATTTTTTTAAAGGACATTATAAAAAAAAATTATTTAAATACACTTTTTTGGCAAAATTAACTAGAATCCTTTTTAAAAGTTCTTTTTTAAAGCCTATTGTTTTAAATTTTTGCTTATATCTCAGACCTCTGTACAGAGGCTCAACTATGATTTTTGAAAAATTCACATTATTTTCAGAGTTACAACCATTTGAAGTAATTATCGGCGTATTTTCTTAAAATTTCTCCCCTCTGTTTTCGTAAAACATGGATAAGCCGACTTCTGAGTTATGCATTTCAAAAATTCTAGTTGAGCCTTTGTACAGAGGTCTGAGCTATATACAGGCAAAATATTAATACAATAGAAGCATTTTTTACAAAAGGAGAACATTTGGAAAAAAGGTTATTCTAAGTTAATTTTTTGTTAAAATATTGTAGTTAAATAATTTTTTATTGTAATACTACTCTTAACCCAATTTTATATACATTGTCCAATCTAAGTGACGCTAAATATCATAAATATTATCCATTTACACGCTTTTGCAAAATCAAGGTTCAGAACGTAGTCGGATACCTTAAGCAAGATATTTTAAGAGAATTCAAGCGTAGGTGTCAAGAGAACTCCAGTCTTCAGTTAAGTATTAATATATTAGTTGAATTAAGCCTATGTGATTGCTTTTCCTGGTTAATTATTATGTGCATTTCCTAACTTTGATTGTGCTGGTTAATTAAGTGAAGACAGTAATAAAACTGTGTTTATGGTGTTATAGCTGATCTTTACTCGAACCCCCAAACACTAACAACCCCTGGGTTGTTACAATGTGATGGAGAGTTTACCTGGGCGATTTTGATCTTCAAAGTTGAAATCACCAGTTTTAAACCTAGCAAAATCAATCCCACACAGCTTTTTCAGCTACAGCAGCTTTGCCATAAAAAGTGCATATCTTGTTGTCCACTTTTGTGGCACACATTTTACCTTTCTAATGAAAGAAAGCAGTCACAACCTATAATGCACTTCGGGTACTTACGTTCTGTATGAATCATATTGGCGACTTTCATGCTATCACAACCACATAGGCGACATAGAATAAAACCACACGAATTCTAAAAACGAATTACGCCGCCGGGTATTTGGAGAGCGTGGTCGAAAAATACTTTTGAAAAAGTAAAAAGTAAATATAAATAAATAAAAATCATCAAAAGAAAAAAATAACTAATTTGTATCATTTAATTTAATTTTATAAATTTATTATTATTATTAATTTAATAAAATAATAATATTATCATTTAAGAATTCGGTAAATCCCAGATTCGCATTTTAGTATTCAAGTTCGCCATATCAACGAACGGTTAGGCTTAGAATGGTGGCAAGTAAAGAAATATGAAACGAAGCACATGGTTGCCAATCCAGCACCTACGGCGCGAGAGAAATCGGGGTAGCCAATTTGGTGGTTATCTTGAAAATTGGTATGGTTGCCATAGTACATAAGTACCGCACTTCGTTTTCTTCCATACTTAAAAGCAAATAAAACTGACAAAATTCACGTATCGTAACCATTTTTTTTTTCAAATATATTTTTTTAAATAGATCGTAGATTTCCATTTTTCTGATATTTTTAGAACTCTTCTTACAGCACTTACCAAAAAAACACCCCAATTTTTGAAACTTTAAAAATTAATTTTTTACCCCCCCGTACCACTAAAGACTCGAGCAAAACATCATTGGCATTGAATAAAAAGATAAATCCGAATTCAGGTTATGTTTTGAATTTATACCTGAATGAAATCTCATATATTGATAGAAGGAAAAAAAAAGATGTGCGTTGGATACAATTTCAATTATCGTAGTTTTCTCAAAATCCAAAGAATAGCTCTCTCGATTGAATGAAAAAATGTATTTTAAATAGATAAATGTTTGATATATTCTAAAAATATGTTTGTTTAAAATATAGGAAATATTTGAAACAAAAAAAAAGAACTTTAATAATTGCTAAATAATTAGAAAAACTTTGGAAAAACATAGAAATGTTACTGCCATGTTGATTCGAATCCAAGCCTCTCTCTCTTTCTAATGTTAATGCTACTGAAAATCTGGTGTGGCTTATGGTAGAAGAGGCGAAAAAACTCATTGGGGAAAGGGGAAGTTGAACATGATACTGATGGTGAGAACTATTACAGGTTCATGCATATATTTAAAATTAATTATTCACTTCTTATTAGTCATTTAATTTTTTTCAAAAATTTCGTAAATAATGGATATCAATAAAATTCTTCACACTGTTTTTTTTTATGTGTAACATCTTTCCTCTCGGTTGCTGGATATTTGTGGGAGTGATTTCGTGAAAAAAGGGGCGGATGTGTGTAACAGGGTGTGACGAAGCGCGCGCACTTGATTTGACCAATGAGAGTGCGTGGCTGTTTTTTTTCACCCTCCCAGGGGGTCCAACCTAGTAGCCATCAAGCATGATTCAAATCCATTAGTCACGATATTGGGGAATAAGGCCGCAGAATGCTTTTTTTCGGTGATCGTATACTTTTCCCGAATCAAAGGGTTTAAAAAAAAAAGATTTCCCTTTTTGTACTTCCCATAAACGAAGGGGGTTTTTGCGTTTTTAAAAAATTATCCCCCGCTTCCCGATTTTAACTTCACCCAAAAAAGCTGAGCCGCTCATAGTTTTTATGAATGAACTCAAGCCGAAATGAAACAAATAAAAAATTTTTGACTCAACAGTGGTACTGTTATTGATGTTTTTTTTCAACGGTTTTAAATTTTGAAATCACAAGTATATGTTCATTTTAGTTATCATGTCTATTGTCTCCGCCTTCCCCAAATTGAACAAGAATAATTTTTTTTTGATAAAAAGACATTACTCCTTTGTTAATTAAATAAAATTTTTCATTAAAGATATAATTATTTCCAATCATACCGTTTTTTTTTTAATATTTTTTCAGGAAAAAGTTAATATTTTTATTTCCCACGATAAAGTCAGATGTTACACATCATACGACTACTGTGACTTGTTTTTTTATTATTATTATTATTATTTCACAAAAATGTTTTGAGAATTTAGGGTGCGACTTAGAATCGATAAATATTCAGTATATTTTCTTAATTTCATAATGTAGCTTTTTAAAAAATACAAACTATTTTTTGTATAAAATGGTTTTTAAAAATTTTTTTAAAAAACAAAAGTAAAACAGAAAGTTATTATCAAAAAATCCTTTTTTGTACAGTCAAAGCTCTTATTCTTTTATAAAGTTTTTTTGGGGGTTTCTTAGAATATTCTATGAACCTTTTAATGCTTTTAATACAAAAGTATGTATAAAAAACATTTAAATTTAAAAGATTTATCGAAAATGTGTAATTTTAAAAACTTAAAATAAAAATTTTTTAGTAAAAAAAATACTTAAATATAAGGATTGGGAAGCCACTTTTCTTAGTAAATTTAAAATTTGAAGAAGATCAAGTAAAAATAAAAAAAAAAAAAGTAAAAATTTCCCACTTAGATCAAAAAGAAAAAATTTTATTTTACACAAAAAGTTACAATAAATATAAATAAGTATATACATATGACAGAATCAAAACATTAAAATGGTAATTAATTTTTTATTTATTATCAAAAGTATCGCATTGCATCCAAAAAAACGTATAAAAAATTTTCAGTTCAACTGAAGTTTTAAAACGTGAGAAAAAAATTTTCGTTTTGACAAAGCCGCCAAAGGGTCACTAAGTCGCCAAAAATGATGCCAACGGGCTGTATTTGTAATTTTTAAAAAATTATTTTAAAAATAAATTTATTAATCAAAAAATTACTGTTTATCATCCAAACTAATCATGTATATAAAATTTCAGCCAAAATTGAGCGCTTTTGTATTTTTAAGATTGAAAATTCCAAAGATAAATAAATAAATAAATATATAGAGAGTGTGAGCTAATAGTAGGAATTGAAAAAAATATATTTATTAGTTTATTTTTATTTCTTTTTATTCCAAGACAGAGTGTGGTCGCGGTAACCTAGTGGTCATTGTCTCGTGGCCGGTAAGTCATGAGCAGGCCCCGTACGAAGACTCCCCTTTTGAAAAAGGCTTTCAAAACTGTCGAGCCCCAAAAAGTCCTCCGGCAGGTTAGAGAAAGTGGTGCCCCTCAGGTACAGTCCTGGTCATTTGACCGAGTTTCGAAATTACGAGGCTCGTGACCATTAGCCCTCGTGTTGCTTTATAGTGCGATGATAACAAACTCTCACTCGCTCACTTGATAACACAATAGTGTTATTTGATTTAAATTGTAAACTGCATTTGAAGCCTTAGTAAATGACAAAATATAACTATGTACATTCAACTCCTTGACTAATAAACATCTCTGTCTCTATTACTTGTTCAAATCAACTTTCGGAATTGAAGTGAAAAAAAATGTAATACTTTTACTAAATATTATATGTTTCGGTGTGTTTTATATATTCTGTTATATTTATAATGTAATATTTTTACAATGTAAATGTCATATTTGTAAATGCAATATTCTTAGACAGCAATTTTCTTTTAATGTGACTTTGTAACTTTAGAATCCCCCTCCCCTAACTATACGAATCAAAAACTAATTGATTTACAAAAAATTGCAAAGAATTTTTCTAATCTGTTCCTTTTCGATACTTTTGGGGGGGAGCCAAATGGTGGGGGATGGGTCGTGGCGGTTTGTCACCGAGTTCAGCCCCAGTACCCCCAAAGACCCGCCGGGGGGCGATGACGAAATCGTCGAGAGCCCCGTCCCCCCCCTGTGGTAGTTAGGGAGGGAGGTGCCAGCTGAAGTGTTGTCCACGTAACCGACCACGTTAAAAAGGGGGGATTTTTGGCCGGGCACCGTCCCAAAAAAATTTTAAGAGCGTCATTTGATCAAATTTGTAAAATATTTTCTTATATTACAAAAAAGATATATTTTCGAAATATTTTTAGAGTGAATTTTATTTCATTTAACCATTTTACTTCCTTTTTTTTTTTACCCCAGTTTTTGTCCCTTTTATATTAAAAACTTTGAAGGGGAAAAGTATAGTTAAATTATATGAAACTTTATGTTTACCATCGTTCACTAGTAAATTTTTCCCATTAGGAGTGGGGTCACAAGAGAATTCCTTTCCCCATACGAAGTCCAGTTCTAGCTTTTTAAAGGGTTTAAAAAGAGTTTTAGTGATAGAGGAAGGAGACGTTTTATTTTAGTCGGGTAAATAATACAAGAAAAAAAAAACGCTTGTGATGCCTACCATCAGGAGATTCTTTTTGAGGAATTGGGCCCCTGAAATGGGCTAGTTCTCCTAAATTTAACTCTTTGAAATAATAAAGGACGTAGCTATCGGGTATCAATGATACGGGGGCCCCCTGTTTCAGGGGGGGAAAAAGTGTAACAAAACATGATAAAATGTAAAAACCCCCACAAGATAAAGACACCAAGGAATTTGGGTATAGGGGCCCCCCAGAACCAGCTAACAGTGAATCATAAAGGTGATTATGTTCTTTAAATTTTGAATTATTTTGTATTCTAATATATATATATATATATATATATATATATTATAAAATGTGTTTTTTTACTTTGGAGAGGGGGGCATTTTTCCCTTTTGTCCTGGGGGGAAAACTGTTAGAGCTGGCCTGTTCAAAAATTTTGTGGTCCTCGCCAAAAGCCCCCCATTTGCTGAACAGTGCGACGTTAATATTCACTCACTGTATAGCACAGTGGTTCCCAAACTTACTGTGTCCATGGGCCCCTTTTTATACAAAAGAATTTGGCCATGCCCCCCCCCCAATGGTAAATGAAAATAATATTGATAAGTATTATATATATATATACATATTTAAAACTATTTTATAAATAAACTTTAACAAAAGTATAATATAGGTTAAGGTTAATAAATTTCTGAACAAGATATCAATTGTATTCAAAAATATTACGTAACGACTTTATTTTAACAACACAAAGAATAATACTGCTTTCAGTTCAAAACTAAAAAAGAACATTGTTCTGTTCACTTCACATCTCTCGACTCACTTATGCTGCCATATTTTAGACAAGTTATTGCATGTAACGGTACAAATTACGTTCTTTTTTAAACCTGCATATACAGCAGCAACCCGCGATCGTCCTGAATTCTACTAGACGGCACTTGTATTTTATGCACTCATCCATATTTTACAAAAAAAAAAAAATTTAAAAAAATTTAACACGTATTATGAATAATTTATTCTGACTCTTATAGCAATTGAAACAGGTCACAAATATTTTGCTTTAAATCAAACTTTTCGCAAATCCTCTAAAATTACCCTTCATGCACCCCCAAATTATCGGGTCAACCCCTCATCAGTCTAAGGACCCCAAGGGGAAACCATAGGAAAAACCTTTTAGTATAATATATCATCTCAAAGAGCTTTGATACTGTTAATCTTTCATTGCAATTAGCGTTTATTTCCAAACAATGCGACTTAATGATACAAATTACAAATGATTTTTTTTCCCCTCTTTGAGTGTTTCAGGGAAGCACTACTTTTTTTTCTCCTTTCCATCAAGGGCATTTTTTAAGCACCCCATTTTTTTTTTATCACCCTGGCAAAGAAATGTTATTGTGTTAACACCGTGGATAACACAGTTAGTTATGTCATCTAGAAGGGTACGCGTAAGAAATGCGTTGCCTAAAATAAAGTTTGCAAAGATTTCAAATCTCAAGGATTTCTGTTTTGAACAACGATGTGCGTTTTATGGTCTCGCCCAGCGACGCTTTGATAAATCTTTTTCCTGAGGACAGAGGAGCTCGAAAGTTATATTTTCGGTGACAATAGTCGGCTTCTTTTCAGAGAGAAGAGCTCTTCACATATATTACATCTTTCTCGGGTTATACCTTTAACACGCCAATTTACACCTCAGAAAAGAGCAATTTGTATGAGGTACAAACCCATTTTGCTCTATGATGAACAATAAATAATGTAAATTTTCAAACTATATAAATATATATATATAGAGAGAGAGAGAGAGAGAGATCGTCACATTCCTACACTACTGTTCCTTGTAAACAGAAAACTCAAAATTATTAATAAGAAGAAAGTTTTCTCTTTCCTTCTTTTAAAATTGTTATTCTAAAAATTATTTGATATCATTTTTAAGAATTTGCCTTTGATGATGCGATTATTTGTAGTATGAACTATTCCTTTTTCTCCTCAATAGTGTTAATTATAGAACGTATCAGAAGAAACAGTTAAAGGAATTTGCATAAACCCTTGTGCTCTATATTATACTAGCTGGTATACCCGTTTTCGCATGGGTGAATTGAAAAATTAAACAATACTGATTGATGGATAAAGAAGTTTTATTCAGTTAATTTTACTTGAATTGCAAATTCAACAAAAAAAAAAGCTTTTTGAATATCTCAGCTGAACAACAACAAAAAAACATATTTGTTACGTTTTAAGTCTGTAGATCTAACAGCTGATAAAAAGGGTATTTTTTTATTTATAACGCCCCGTAACTCTCTTGTGGGTCGATTTTTGAAAACACCTTCCTAAGCTGATCTCTGCTCAGCATAGTAACACATTGTTAGAAATTTTGTGTAATGAACGCTTAAAATAGTGTAAATAACTTATATCTGGATGGAAATACATTGATATTACTTTCTGTTGTATTTATTTTATGTTAAATTTGCAATATTGCGAACAAGCTTCCTTACATTATAATGGCGATTCAATGGAAACATAGCAAAATGTTGTCGATGAAGCCAAGTTGGCAGCTTGGTGATTGATTGAACGGTGAAGAAGTTGATATACTAGAGCTGTAACAAAGAGGATAGCCAAAACCCTTCTCCACAAAAAAATACATATGCATGCCAATTTTCATAGTGATCAGCTGAACGGTGTTGGAGTGTAAGCAGGTCATATATACAAACATCATGTGTGTGTGTGTGTGTGTGTGTGTGTGTGTGTGTGTGTGTGTCTTGTGTGTGTGTAGTGTGGTGTGTGTGTGTGTGTGTGTGTGTGTGTGTGTGTGTGTGTGTTACTGCTAAAGCGTAGAAATCAGTTACCTGCAGATTACCTAGGTAATCTGCACATTAACTAGAGTTATCTGTTAAAGAGAGGGGGAAATAGTTTCATTTCTCAAATTACATTGATAATTTGCGATTACTTGGATAATCTGCACATTAGCTACAAAACAGTCGTTAATCTGCAGATTACTTAGGCACTTTTAAAGTGAAAACAAGATTTTTGGTGGGAAACAACAACGTTTCTGTACGCTTAAATGTAATGTTGCTCATTTATTTTTTGATATTCTATGAATCAAGTTATTACAATCAAACAATCAACACATTAGTTGATAGAATCAAACAATTGAAAAACTGTTATACAAAGAATCAAACGGTTTAACATATTACAATTAAGGAATTGAATTTGTGAGATAAATGATAAAATTACATTTACTTGTTACTGCAATCTTAAGATTGGTAACACTTCGAATTGCATAACAATTGGTTTTTGCGAGAAGCACACTTATTGGTATGCGCAGCTACACTTTGTAATATTGGAATTTTTACCATTTAATTTGTTTCTAGAAGATACTGGTTGTCGTAATTAAATTCATTATGAATTAGTTCAAGGAGTCTTTTATCGAATACAATTACAGTCTCTGCACTCTGTTTCTAAATGTTTAGGATCAACTATTCTGGGATGAGTCAACATTTTTAATCAAAATTCTTAACAGGAAGAAAATGGGAAAGAAAAACTTTTGAACTTTAACGAGAGATACGGAAAAACCGCGCTTATGTGTAGATTACCTAGTTATAAAATGCGGAAAACTCTTGATTTCGTACTTTAAGGGGACATGGTACGATTTAAGCAATTTTTTTAATTTAAGGATTTTCAAAATTTTTTTGGTTGCCTCGCATGTATGTATACTATATTAAACAGATTTTGTGCTTAAAATTTCATAAAAAGCTAACCATGTAATTTTTTAAGGAAAAAAATTTTTTGAAGTGATTTTAAAATGCTACTCCTCCTACAAAAATTGACACGTACATGCATTAAATTTGATTTACAAAAACATCAAACTATGTATAATAAAAGTTGGTATGGGTTTTGCGTTAACGTGATTGGTATTCCTACAATATTTCTTTTTATGAATGTTTATTGAAAATTCCTTAAAAATGTATAAATTCTGAGTTCAATTATTTTAAAAATAAATATTGCTTTATCAAATGCATACCAACTTTGGTTACATGTACTATTAGCAATAGGTAAAAAAAATTTCAAAGCATTAAACGTAATAGAAAAAAAGCCTTAACATTTTAAATGAAGACAAGCTAGTTATTTTATCTTTCTGAGATAAGTCAGTTTAAAGTTTTGATTTGCCATAGGGATGTGAATAAAAACGAACGTGAACGCTATCATAATTCTGCGTTTTTTAAGTTTAGAGCTTTCAAATTTTGTGAGGTTATAGAACAGTATATAAAGAAAAATTTAAGCTAAAAAAATTAAATTTGATTTTTTGTCCGATTTTGGTCAATTGAATCTTAACCGAGAAAATCAGTTTATCTGGAGATAAGCTACGTAATCTGCACATTAACGGCTTCCGAGCTTTAAGGGTAACATATATAAAGGGACTAGTATGATTATACAACCAAAAATTAACTTTGGATGTTATATGATTTTTAAAAACATATTGGAAATTGAGGTTGATCTTTTCTCTGAATTATAAAACGAGGTCTACCATTTCACACATTTGTAGTTAGTTTCTGTAGTGAATCAAGCAAAATTTTAAAAACATGAGTTTCTGACAATGCAAAATATTCTGGATAAGAATTTTTAAAAAGAAATAATTAATTTCATTTACTCATTGGTGTTTGATACTATTGTATAAGTAATGATTCCCCATTTCAATTTTCTTTCGAGAGATTTTGTTTAATTTATGGTGATCTTGAACCCTCCAAGACATCATGTAATAATTTATTCTTTTAACTAGCCCGCCCTTAACGGGAAATACCATTTTGAAACAAGCTTTATCTTCCCAAAATGGCTATGTAAATACATTTCAAAATGAGATGATGCAATATTGCACCATTTCCTGATTCTGACCAATCAGTGCTTTAAATGCCGGAAATCAAATAACTATCGAAGATCCTGGCCGTTTCCGGTAGAAAAGGATATAAAAGCTGAGATCTCTGGAATGTGGAAAAAAACGCTTTTGTCCATTGTCTAATGTCCGTGGAAGGTTTTGTTGATTTTTCTTTATGTTCATAAATAAAATGTGGAACTAAATAAAAGAAATGCCTCATCAGTTAAATGACTGCCCCAGTAATATATTTGATTCCAGTGAAATTGGTAAATACACACACCCATATATATAACGTTTACGTAAAAATATGAAAAAAATCTTAAATAAAAGCAAGCTCTAAAGCGAAAAATTACAAAAAAACAAAAAAGTACAAATTGAGTTGGAGTGTTTTCAACGAATTTTCAAAACATCAAAACTCATTGTAAATATCAGAAATTCAAACGTCACATTTGATATATACTGTGTAAACAGAAAAATAAAAGGGAAGTTGAAACGCTCCTTTTTAAAATTTACAATAAGTAATCAAGAAATAAAAGCTTTAAAAAAATGCACACATATTAAAAGTGACTTAAAGTATTTTTAAGAGCGATGATGAAAAACAAATGCAATTCATACAACTCAGAAATACAATTCTTAACTTAGAAAAATAAATGATTATGAAAGATAAAAAATGATCTTGAGAGAATTAATCGAGAAAGTAATGGTGAATTAGAATTGTTTTGAAAAGAAAAATTTCTTATCTTAATCTGTATTTTACGCCTTAAAAGAGAATGGTTGATAAACGAAAAAAAATTTTTTTGTCCTTAAAAAAAAGAATTAATGTATTGACTTAACGAAGCAAAATTTTTGCTTCCAAGTCCAAAACCAAAATCAGAATTTCTGGATACTATAACTATTCTTACTATTACTTTTACTGGATACATAACTATTTCTTACAATTATAAATATATATTTTACAACTAAAAATTTACTTAGATTTCTGTTTCTTTCTCTAAGCTATTTTTAATGATAATTACTGAACCACTTAGTGTGAATAGAAGTAAAGCGTAACCAACGAATTATGTATATTTATAATTATTAATAATATACTAAATAGCTATAATTGTGTAACTTAGTGTTGAACAAATGTAATAATGTAACAATTTAATTTAGGTCAAAGTAAAATAACCACAATGAACTCGTAGACTTAATATTAAAATTTCAGTGTTATATATAGTTTCATATTTATAAGGAATATAGAATTAGAAAAAAGAATTCCCTGTGGTTGCCTTTTTTAATTGCTTTTTTAAATTGCATTTTGAACATTTCCTTTTTAACATTTTCTTTTTTTAAATTGTATTTTGAACATTTCCTTTTTAGCATTGCCTTTTTAAATTGCATTTTGAACATTTCCTTTTAAATTGTTTTTAAAATTTTTTTGAAATTTTTTTTAAACCTTTTAAATTTTTTGAACATTTTTTTTTAACATTGCCTTTTTAAATTGCATTTTGAACATTTCCTTTTTAACATTGCCTTTTTAAATTGCATTTTGAACATTTCCTTTTGGACATTACCTTTTTAAATTGCATTTTGAATATTTCCTTTTGAACATTACCTTTTTAAATTGTATTTTGAACATTTCCTTTCGAACGTTGCCTTTTTAACATTATCTTTTTAAATTGAATTAAATTTGCATTCTTAAAATTTTTCATTTCAATTTTAAGAGTTTTAAAATAATTTTTATGCAATCTGTTTTTTAAAACGTTTTTATACCCGGTTTCTTTTAAACTCAAGGGCTCATTTTAAAAGCACTCATGTCTCTGAAAGAAAACTTTTATTCTTTTTTCCCTCACAGTTCTACGACGAACAACAGATTGTAATGAAGATGTATTATAAAAAGAGAGAACGCATAAAAATATATGCATTTCGCTATTATGCAATGGATTACTAATTCAAGTTTTTCGCAAAACATTTCCCCGCTCGCCCGCCGGGGAGATCGGAGAAAAAATATCACGCCGTTACAGCAACAAAAAGACCTTCCACTGTTCAATTTAACCCTCGTAATACCGGGGAAGATAAATTGATTAAACAACGTAGTGGAAGAAGAAAGATCTTCTTTGGCAAAATCTAGATAACGCGCGCAGGGGCAAAAAAAAAAGAAGGAATTGGATCTCCACCAAACCTCAGACAGAAGAGGGCTACAAGGCAAGGAGGACCCAAAAATACTTTTTATTTATCTTCAAGGTTATACCTTACCATCTCGCTAAGTGCCTGCGACAAGAAGAAAAAAAGTCGACCTTCTCGACAAATATAGTTTAAAGGGGTAGAGATAAAAACACCTTTCATCGAGAAATCCCTGTGGTTGGCCCGTTTTTGCTGTTGATAGGCCTGGAGACGAGGAATGCAAGCCGTAATGACTGGGTGGCCCCCGCCTCACGGTTTCCAGAAAAGAAAAAGGAGCTTCCATTTTTATCGAAGTTATATCAGATACACACACATGTTCTTTAACACATTTTGATTTTTCTCTCCCATTCTCAGAATGACATTCTTGAATCGGATCTTGATGGTTTTCCAAACCTTTTGATGAGTAATACTCAAAAATGCCAAAACGTCATAATGTGATATTTTTTTTTAAAAGCATTGCACTTTTTGAAAGTGCCTTTAAATGCAGGTTAATTGTCGAAAATGCATACACAAAAGTGCCGTAAGTAATCTGCAGTAACTAAATTCTCTTGTCACATTCGCAAGTGATGAAGTCGAAATAGTACCTAAGACAAGTCGAACCGCAGAATTTTTATTATCAAAATGTTTAAATTGCTAAGTTTTTTTAAAATAATTTAAATATTCCTATGATTTGACCTAGGGAAAACCCAAATTGAAAAAAATTTTTGGGTTTTTGTTGAAGGGTTTCCCCAAAAGTCCAACCTACCAAACTCCGAAGGCCCCTGGGCTGTGGTACCCGGGAAGTGGTAAAAGGACCGGGATAAAGGCAGGCATCCCAAAGGAAATTGAAGCCACTACAGCCCCGTCGGGGGGCAGGATGCACGTTAAATCTGTCGAGAGCTGAAACATCCTCCTGTTGGTGGGTGTGGTAGTCGGGAGAGGGGGGGGGAATTTTTCAGGTGTCGTCCACGTCACTTGACCATGGTTAAAAAATTACTTGGTCCGTCCCCAAAAAACCCTCTTTCGCTGAACAAAAGCAAATTAATATTCTTCACCCCACCACCCAAAAGGTCCCCTCAAGGGTTAAGGCTCGAACCCGCGATAGGAGTAGTTGCCATGATACGAGAAACATCGGGAAATAACCACAATAATAATCAAGTTAATGATTATTATTGTGGTAAAAAATCAAATTAATAATCAAGTTAATGTTTTTATTAGACTAATTGTCCCTAGTCATGAGTTACGAAGAAGATCAACTAATAAAAATTAACAAAATTAACCTTTACCCCGAAATAGCAGGGGGGCTCAGAATTTGGGTCCCATAAAAAAAGCCCAAAAATTTGTACTTATTTTGGGTCTCGGGGTCCAACGATCAATAAGATTTATCCGAGAACTTTTCCAAAATGTATTCCACTATCAAAGCCAATTAAGTGCCTGATAAGACAACAAAGTACTAACTAGTTAATGAGTCTAATTCTCGAAGTGAAAATCTCCAAACTACTAATTGTTAACTTCTCAAGTAACAAACACAGCTATCAATTAACACACTCATTTCTCAGCATAATACTCTCTTATCCGCTGTAAAAAGGTGATAGAAAACTCTGTTAAGTAAAACTAAATATAACCACGTGTTAATTTAAAGGAACCACACACTAGAAAGCCCACACTGCAGTTTTTACTACACAAATATATAAAAACAATAATACCTCGACTTAGCGAATTTGGAATTACGTTATCTTCAAATCTCATTAATTCGTCTTTTTTTTTACCCCCATCGCGCTGAAACTCAGGCGGAATCAATGCCGGAGAATGATGAAATCGGTAATGTGATTGAAGAAGTTGTCGATCTCTTAGTTGTCATGCAAATTAATTTAGAAGTGGATAGTAAAGACGTTCAAGAACTGCTGGATTCTCTCTCTCTCTCTCTCTCATTCAGGAGCTGACAGCTGATGATCTGATAGAAACGCATGAACAAGAGCAAGACATTGAAAGGAGAGACATTCGAGTCTATAAGCCCAGTTCAATCAAAAGACCGAATGGCGAATGGTAACTTAACAGAAGGCTTCAGTTTAATTGAAAAAGGGTTACAATTTTTTATATATATAAAATACGTTCTCCAACGAAGAGAGTATTTTTTCCAACAAAACAAGGAATGAAAAAAATTATTAGCATTCTACGAGGTAATTTTACTGGCGAAAAAAAAATCTTAGAACTGGCAGACTACTTGTTCGAATTTATTAAACCCCTACTGCATCAAAATAATTTCGGTTTACGATTTTGTATTTGTGTATTTAGAATTTTATAAAATTAATATTCACACTCCCCCCTCTGAAGCATTTATTCTATATATTATTTTAGCTTCAACATTTGAATTCTTTTAACTAAAGAAATTCAGAGTAATAACTTCATTTATCTTTCTTTTGGGGAGTAAAATATATCAAGGTATGCTATTTTTTTATTAAAAAAATTCTCATCGCGTTTTAATTCTTTCTGCCAATATAAACTCTAAAAAATATGATTTTTTCCTCTTTTTCGTGAACTATCCTCATATGTTAAAATCAAGAGAATAAAAATTCGCTTTAAATATACATTACTAGTCTTTTCATTCACACTCATACATTCAAGAGATGTTTCAGGTTTCAAACACGAGTTTGTATTTTCGAAATTTTATTTTAGATTCTTTCTTGATAATGTTAATTGGACATATCCTATATTGTGTTTCAGGAGTGTAAAAAAACACACAGTAAAAAAACTTCATTTGACACATGTAGTGAAACAGAAAACTAAACGAAATAAATATAGGGAAGAATAAATGTGTTATATACTAAGAGACAAGCGTGTAATATGTGTCCATCACGTTTCCTATATGTTTTGAAACTTAATATACTTTCAATTTCGTATCTAGAAGAACATAATTAGAATTCATCCATTTACGTCATATTCCAGACAAACTTTCCAGAATATATTTTTTCAATAAAGTTACCCGAAAAGTTCAGAGTTTGTTTGTACAGATTATGTCCACCAGTTTATAGTAAATAAAGTGTCACATACATCGTCGTGATAATCTCATTCAATGACATTTTGAGAAAACTCTCAAGGTTTCCTGACTCTACTACATTAATTCAACAGGCGCATTTATTAAATTTTCTGAGAAAAAGAAATTAATTTTGGCTTCAGAAAGTCATTTAAAATTATACTGAACTTTATTTAATGCAGCGAATTTAGTGTATAAGGTTTTCAACTATTCAAACATAATATCATGTGTGAAGCATTATTTTATCTCTATTTCAGCACTCTTTAAATAATAAGCATATTTATAACATAGTTTGCTAGCAACAAAAAGCTCTATATATGTGAAAAATAAAACTTTTTTTTAATTCACGTGCTCTTAAGGTATCCGTTCGGAATCGTGATTTTAAAAAGGCGCATAAACGGATAAATTTCATGATATTTCGTGACAATTAGATTAGAATACATGTATAAAAAATTTTAAGGACATTTTGAGAAAAAAATTTATTTAAATACAATATTTCGGCTAAAAATTAACTTAGAATAACCTTTTTTTCAAAATGTTCTCCTTTTGTGAAAAATGCTTCTATTATAATAATATTTTGCCTGCATATAGCTCAGACCTCTGTACAGAGGCTCAATTAGAATTTTTGAAATATATAACTTAGAAGTGAGTTTATCCATGTTTTATACGACAACAGAGGGGAGAAATTTTAAGAAAAAACGCCGATAATTATTTCAATGGGTTGTAACTCTGAAAATAATTTGAATTTTTCAAAAATCATAGTTGAGCTTCTGTACAGAGGTCTGAGCTATATACAGGCAAAATATTATTATAATAGAAGCATTTTTCACAAAAGGACAACATTTTGGAAAAAAAAATTATTTCTAAGTTAATTTTTTGCCGAAATATTGTATTTAAATAAAAAAAAATTTTGTCATAATGTCCTTAAAACAATTTTATACTTGTATTTTAATCTAAGTGACACTAAATATCATGAAAATTATCCATTTATGCGCTTTTTTAAAATCACGGTTCCGAATGTAGTCGGATACCTTAAGGCCAAGAAATCACAGGTTGACAAATCCAAACTGTACGGTGGGTATTCTAACATTTCCCAATGGAATTTTGTAAGTTACCTTGGTTTCAAGGGAGACGCGTGGGTGGACATTTTCATGGAGATCCGATATCGTATTTGTGCTACCCTTCTCGAAAAGTTTTACACCAACTGTTCCAATACATTCAACTTAAACAGTGATCGCCATAGATTGCCACTAGAGATTGCAATATGGGTATACAGGGATGCCGAATATCGGTATTTTGAGCCATTTGTACAATTTTGTAATACCGGTATTCAAAAGTTTAAATACCGTTTTTTCGGTATTCACAAGAAATTTTTTAAATTGCCTCCGCTATATGTTCAGGGATCGTCAACATAGCAAAATGGTATACGTTTTTGTTTTTATGTCTCACTAACGAGGAAGATTAATTAGACTGGACATAAAGTTGCATCGTAAAGTTGCATTGGGACGGGCTCACGCGTCTTTTCATTAACATGTCCTTTGGGGTTCTTTTGGGGCCAAGATTAATGGCAACTCTTTTCCAACCAAAACCCAAGAAGTGAAGCGTGAAGGAAAGATGCAAATTAGATAGCTTTTAAATATCAGAAGTTTGAGTAAGTGGTGTGGAAAATTGAGGAATGTGTTAGGTTAGAGAGTGATACAATCGTGAAGTGACAGCCAACAGAGGTTATCCCGAAGATAGAGCCATTAGGTCAAGGTGCATACCATTGCACTCGAGTAAAGAAGCAACTTCCTTAGTATCGGATCAACAATTAAATTAAGGTAGGATTGACTATTTAATATTGGGACTTGCGTTATTATTGGAATTGAGATTAGGCGGGTTAGATATTGATAGTGGTCCGAGTTACTTCTTTCGTTATTACTTGTATTGTGTGTTTGTTCATCGTAGATTCTCACACATATATAATTATTATCTAATCTGTAAGAGATTTAAGTTTAAGGTCTTAATAAAGTCACATTAAGATCATGGAAACTTCTCATTCTTTAGTTGACCCTACACCTCTAGCTCACGCAGATAATCTAAGAGAAGGGCACCCTATGGGGGCATTTTCCCAAAGTGATAAAATATGTACGTGAATCATCCAAGGAGGCGGGCCAAAACTATCCTATTATAGCTCAGAGTGATACTGCACTCGTGCAGGATTCGTAGTCTGATATTCGTATCTGTGAAAACAAGGTTGTAGTTGTGAAGAAAATGCGTAATATATTTCGATATTTTTTAATTATGATTGTTATTCCATTGTAATTTCAAATGATACTTTAGATATATATATATATATATATATATATATAAATAAGACC
>BMAV01002858.1:0-13277 GCA_019973955.1 Trichonephila inaurata madagascariensis
TCAAAAAAATATTTCTTAAAAATATTGTTTGTTTTGAAAATATTTTAACAAATATTGACTGAGATGGAAAACATTTTTTTTAAAAAAATGTAAGAAAAATATTATTTTAAAATAAGGTTAAAAATAGGAAAAAACAATTTAAATACTCCATTTTTTTTTTTTTTTTAAAATTTTTTTTGCAAAAAAAGTTTTAATTTTTAATTTCAAAACCTAATTTGTTTTTTTAAAAGGCATTCATTTGCGCCCGAAGATGGCTTTTAAAAAATTTGTTTTAAAAATTTTTAGAAATTTTTCGTTTTGTTTTATAAGTTTCTAGATTTCATTTATCAATTTTATTTTAAATTCAATCTCAACTTAATTAATTGTATTTATGTTTTTTTTGTTTAATGCATGCCACTTAAAATCACTTTAGGCACAAATATTGATTTGATTAACTTCGCATTTCAAAAGCAACACGAACATTAGACATGAGCGATATTTGAGTTGGCACCCCATATTCAAAAATCCCAATTGTGCCACTATGACTCACTTTGAAACTATCTATCAACCGAAAAATTTATTTCAAGTAAATGGTCGGGGTTATTTAAACTAAACATTTACAGGGTATAGAGTTTTAAAACTTACTACAAGCACATGCTTTCAACAAAAAAATAATATGTTAAAATCATTTAAGATAACAAGTATAAGGCACAGTAATGAAAAATCTAATATTACTTATTTAAATTTTTGTAATGATATTACTTTTTTAACTTTCAAACAAAAAGGTTAATTTCTTAAATCTATATACCTGGGGAAGTCGTTCTTTCAAATATATAAAATATGTATACTTTCCCAAAAGATGTATATATATATATATATATATATATATATATATATATATATATATATATATATATATATATATATATCAGTCTCAATTATCTCAATTAGGTTGGGGTTATGCATTTAGTTTTCACATTTTGGTACATTCCGAAAAACTTTGGATATACGGTATATTTCCCCCCAGTTTGTCTAAAAAAATAAGATGATTTGTATGAAATAAGGAGTGTTCAGATTTTAAATATATTAAACGCATTTTTGACCTAAGATATATTTTGATGCTTATTCCAACTTGCATTGTTAAAGTTTTAAAAAAACAGGTAAAAGACAAATCGAATTGATATAAATAAAAAATAATTTTTTTACCTTAATGTAATACAATAGTTTCGTATCTGTTGAGCAATTCATTTGTTAATAAAATTTAAAAAAACTCTGTTTTTGTTGAACCCTAGATTTCTCAAGAAAGTCATTTTGACTCTTTTTGATTTCAATTAGAAAAAAAAGTTGATAGACTTTTTTTTGAATACATTTTTTTCAAGGTGAAATAAATTTTTTATTGTTAATATTTATTTTATTTTATAGCTTTAAAAATTATAAAAAAATATTAAAAGTTAATTTTAAACAAATATTTACACATTAGTTATTCTTTCTTTAGTTAATTCTTTTATATATTTTGACTGCTTTTGGGCAATGTAGGTATATACTGAATTTCAGTCTTTCTAGTGTTAAATGATATGGAATCTTTACTTAGTTGAAGTTAAATATATCATATAATTTATACAAATTGAGTTGTGTTGCGTGTGTGTGTGTGGAGAAGGTAATTTTTTTATGTGTAACATCTTTCTTCTCGATTGCTGGATATTTCTCGGAGTGATTTCGTGAAAAGGGACAGATGTGGATAACAGGAAGTGACGTAAGCGCGCTATTTGATTTGACCAATGAGAGCACGTGGTGCTTTCTCTTCACTACCCTCGTATTCTTCTTACCCATCACAAAAGCTTATTTTACATGTTTCAACGAACCCGCGTTGCCTAGTGGTTAGAGAAGCTGACTTGAAATGACTTACCCTGGGTTCTATTCTCCGGAGATGGCTGCTTTCAAATTTACATTAAATCACTTTAATTTCCTTCGAAAATTATTTCTCTTGATCAAATTTAAATTTCCACGTTCTTTCCTGTTTTTTTTCTTTCTTTTTGTACTTTATTTTTTAATAGCACATTCAAAACATTGATTTAGTTGTCGCAAATTCTTGGTTTGTGTGCAAACAAGATGCAATATTAAATAAAATTCCTCAAAAAATCAAAATGGATGGCTTGAAATTTAAATTGGAGATAGTTGAAGCATTATGAGCCTCTCCACCTAATAACAAAAGTATTTTAACTGATGATGAAGACAGCAGTGTTGTAATTTCACTCGCAAAAAGATCGAAGCGTTATAATTCACCTGCCGTACATGTCACGGCTTTTATCCTGACCATTCCAGGATAAAAGGCTTGACATATAGCCAGTTTGAAGTGTTAATGCCCTATCAAGGCCACGCAAGTGCAGATATGAAAACTACTAAAGCAGTGTTCGAAAACATGTTGTGAAAAATGCAATGGTTATTTATACGTGCCAAAAACAAAACAAAAGATTTTTACAGTAAATAAATAATGAATTAATAAAAGAGTTAATTATACATCAATAATTTCTTTATTTGTAACAAGTTTAGTTGAATTAAGATTGTTTCTTCTATCAACTTAGAGATAAAAATGTATAACTCGTTAAATTACATATGTGACCTGTTTCACAGATAACATCCAACCCGCACGGGTACCGTCTATGTTTCGGGGGGGAGTGGGATTTTTTTTAGTATTTTTCCCAGTGTCATTGGGGTCTATATAGTATTAATAACTAGAAGAATTTAATATTTAAAGATGAAAATAATTCGGGTCTTAAAGCGATATACCAAAGGTGGTTCTGCTCTTAAAAAAAACTATCACTCGCTTCCCATGATTTTCAGTGGTAATTTTAACTTTAACATCAGTTTGCCAAAAGCTGAGCCTCCTATAGCTTTTTGGAGTGATGAACTCAAGCACGAAATGAACACAAACCAAAATGTTTCGACTACCAACAGTGGTACTGTTATTGATGCTGTTTTTCAATGGTTTTTAAATACTTTGAAATCACAAGTATATATGTCATATTTTAGTTATCATAAGTCTATTATCTCCGCTCTTCCTTAAATTGAATAAGAATAATTATATTTTTGATAAAAAAAATTGCATTACTCCTTGTGTTAATTAAATAAAATTTTCATTAAAGATATAGTTATTTGATAGAAAATTCTTTCCAATCATACTCGATTCATTTTTTTTTCAGGATATAAGTTATTATTGCGTATTTACCACGACAACATGTCAAATGTTACACATCATATGCGACTACTGTAAGGCTCGTTTCTTTTTTTCTTATTAAACATAAATAATAAAAGCAATTGTAAATAGAAAATTAATCCACTCAGATATAAAATACACAAACACCTTTTAGCGTTTTTCAAAAAAGGAAGAAAAAAACATAGATATGTATCATGAGTCATGAGGAAGAAGACAAATGTAAATCTAATTAATCGAATTATGATGAAAAAAAGACAAAATCTTCATTAAAAGCATAAATTACTTGAAATATCCTTTTTTTAAAGAATCTAAAAAAAATTTATTATTTTTTTTAATCAAAATTTAATTAAAAAAATGTCTTAAAATATAAAATGTTTTAAAATCATTTTCAGAGGTATAAAGAATATTCGTTTTGGGAATTTTGGAAATAATTTGTATTCGGGCATATCATGAAAATACTTTTTTTGTAACTTTATCATTAAATTTATCTAAATTTACAGACGTTAGCGGATAGGGAAGTTTGAAAATATTTCGGCATCGCCCCTTACTTGAGCGTTATTCAAATAGAAGTTTCCCCAAAGCTTAAAAATTGATGCCAAAAACATTCTTTTCCCCGATCCAATAACTATCACAAAAATATAAATTTCCGTTTAAAAATTTTTTGGGAAATTTATAAAAAAATTTGATGTCTTTTTCATTTAAAACGGTTCAAATTATCAAATCTTGAATATTTTTTTAAAAAAACAAGATAAAATATTTTCGTGATTGGTATCCCAGTTTGAAAAACCAAATTCGGCGACAGGTATTTTGTTTTTTATTTTTTTTTGAATAGAGTATCTTTTTTGGGTTTAAACTCTTTTTTTTTTTCTGATACCTAGAGGTCAAGCTACACACACACAATAAGTTTTATTAAGTTAGACAAAACTTAAGCTGGTCTTTAATCTCCCACAAGTGGGCATTTAAATTGTTCGAAGTCTATCACGGCGAGTCTGATTACTCAAAATATTACAAATATATTTCTATAAAACTTTTTGAACCTGATATTTATTCTATTTTCTAGAGAATGTATTAAAATATTTCTTATTGTGTATGAATACTTTTTGAGTTACGGCTTGTTATTTAAATAATGGTCTCGTATAGAATGTGAATTTTGTTTTAATGTTTACTCAATAAACTCTAAACTTTTCAAATTTTAATAAAACATTGAAATTGTAGAACATTCTCTGGATAAAGGCATGTAGGTTATTTTGGTAATACTTTTACTAATATAAGTTTATTAATTTTTTCTCTAATTGCTTTGAAGTTTTACAAAGGCCGCGGTAGCCGAGTGGTATATGTATCGGATCGTGGCTTGCCTTGTCACGAGTTCGAGCCCAGTACCACTAAAGACCCGCCGTGTAGGGCAGCGATGCACGTTAAATCTGTCGAGAGCTGAACCGTCCTCCGTTGATTTTGTGGTAGTTGGAAGGGGATGCCAACTCATGGTGTCGTCCACGTCACTTGACCATGGTTCAAAATTACGTGGTCCGTCGCCAAAAGCCCTCGAGTAGCTGAACAGTGCTTCGTTAATATTCAATCAATCAATCATTGAAGTTTTACAAAAATATTGCTAAAATTTCAATTATAATTGTGAATTTTGTCAATGTTAGGCAATTTATTTTAAATATTGTTCGTTAAATATTAGTATTTATTGGTATTGAGTCCTAAAAAAGTATATATAATCTTTAAATATGTTATTTTGCCCAAAAGTACTCCAAACACGTTCGGATACCTTAATTATATCTTATAATATACAGTCTTGGAAAAAAATCAGTCTAAATAGAAATATTAGTTTTAGCATTCCATGCATTATTTATTTAAAAAAAAAGTCTAATTGAATAAAGGCAAAGATAAAATATTTTGATTCCTTGATATAAGTTCTTATTTCTTTCTTTTTAATCATTTATAATATTAAATTGCATTGAATATTTTAAAAGAATAAGTAAACGCTTTAACTGCATTAAGGCGTTTGAAAAAGAGAGAATCTCTTGTATAGTTTTAATTCTCTTAAAACGTAACAACTAAAAGATATATTTTCCCGATAATTGAAGTAAAGTTCAGTACAATACATTTCAAAAGAGCCCCTCAGGAGAATTATTATATAGCTGAAATATATATATATCATCTTTCAGTTTAATATAAAACCAAATCAAAAAATTTTCTTGAGATATATTTCATGATATTTCAGTATTGTAATTGCTTTGTTTGACAAGTAAATTTATAATAGGGTGTTTAAACGCTTTGTTTCCAAATACAGGTTTAAAAGAAACAATAGGTATATATAGATACAACATACTTTTACGGAAATTGAAATCCTTTTTAGATTATAGTAAAATTTCTCTCTTTCAGAGCATCTTTATTTATTTCATTTGAAATATTAAGGGATCACATTACTCTTTGTAAAACAAAACAGAGAACGTTCTTAAAAATTTATTTATCAAACATTCACAATTTTATGTGTGTGCATCTATTGTGTATTAAATATTATTTTAATAAGATAATTTTTGAAAACGTTTGATAAAGTTTTTAATTCACATGTACACTAAAACGCAAAAAGCTTCAAGGAAATGAAATTCTAACCCATTTTAATCCGTAACATTTTGATATACACAAAATATTTCCTTCAAAATTTTGTTTGTATAATATTAACCCGAGAGTAGTTGTGCACTCTATGGTAAAGTTAGTGGTAGCACGGGGTGACTGAGTCACCCCAATCATTTTTCTTCTACACGATAAAAACTGTAATCCCAGTGAATAATTTAATTAAGAGAAAGTTTACTTAGTTTTCTGGTAGTTTTGTATTACATTCCTTTGTAATTTTATATTACACTGCTTTAGAATTTTATAAACACAAACATACAAACGATTTACACACGTACACAACCAATATATTTGGAAAGCTAAAAAAAGTATTAAAACTTCTAAATATTCACGACTGCACTGAACTTATAATAATATTTTTAATTCCTATCTATAATATAATTCTCATATGAAAAAGAAATTTAAAAGTTAACATAAAAATGTTGTTTGCCTTTTCAATGGGTAAATTATAAAGAGAGAAAAACACATGAAACTAAAAATTTTCCTTAGCAAATTCTTATTAGACAATACAAAATAAAAAGGGAAAATATATCATATAACATGATTATTGTATTGAATTATAGTTTTCACACAGTCACACACATGTATGTTACTAATTATATGCAATGAAGTTTCTGGAAACATGTTATTCATTTTCATTAAATACATAAAGGAGTTTTGCATGCAACAATCATAGTTGAAGCTCTTTCCTGCAGGGTTTTTGTGCAGCGGTGATCGCATAATAAACCATTTGGAAAACTAAGAGTATAGTAAAAAAAGTTTTAAATACCTGTATGTGATATTAGCGCCCTTCTAAAAAGTGAAACTTTCATTCTACTAAATTAGATTAATATTTCTTTCAATTCCTACTATTAACTCACATTCTCTACAAGTTTTTTTTTTGGAGGAATTTTCAATCGTTAATAAAATACAATTTAAAGAGCTCAATTGAGCTGAAATTTTATATACATGATTAGTTTGGAAGACATATAGTAATTTAATTATAATTAATAAAAATTAATTGATTAAAACTAATTATTCAAAGAATTACAAATACAGCCAGGTTGGCAATTTTTTTGGTGACTTAGCGACCATTTTGGCGACTTGAGTCAAAACTTGAGAAGGTTTTTTTCTCACGTTTTAAAGCATTCAGTTGCACTAAAATTTTATATACACGATTGTTTTGGATAACAATACGATATTAATATTTATATTAATTGTTACTATTTAATAAAAAGTAGCTAAAATAAAATTTTTCTTTGTTGATCTAAGTAGGAATTGACTTAATTTTTTTTATTACTTGTTTGTCTGGTGGTCTATAAAGGTTTTAAAATGATCAAAATTCTGGAAAGAGCCAGATTCTCAAAACCCAAAGAAAAAACAAACATAAGCTTTTTGAAAATATTGAATATGTGTATATTGAAATTTTTTAATTTAAAATAAAATATAGTACATATCCAATAGTCCAAGGTGATGTATCCTGCAAAACCCTCGTATTTTAAAATATTTAACTTTGATAAATTTTACTTTTGACGAATTTCTACTTTGATAAATTTTATCAAAACTAACGTAGTTGGCGAAAGGGACTTTTAACATCTTTCTTAAAAGGAATAAAATGTACTTTTGCGATGCACTATTTTACTTCACTCCAAATTGCGACTGAAATTTGAGAAAACTGAACTACATTTTAAAAACATTTCTAAAACCTCTTTTCATTTTAATTTTAATGGATGTACATGTTGTCTAGTATTTTCAGTTTTAAAACATAATTTAACATATACTAAATTAAGGAAACGTGGAAACTTAAGTAAATGTAAGTATCCTTAAAAATATTTCAAGGTTTAGAAACGTAATCTGATGCAAAACATATTTGACTTAGTTTCGTAGCGTTGCACTTATATATCTGTCCTGAAATAAAAACTCCAAAATGAAAGTTTTTATGATTATTTAAAAAGAAAGAATCAAAATATTTTTAGAAAGGGAATGGAATTTTTCTTTTTACTTATTCTTTTTTTTAACATTCTACTTGCATTACACATTAATGTACAAGGTATCCCAAAAATAGCACCTAAATTGCACGACTAGTTTCCTTGTTGGGAGTACATAAAAATACCCAAAAAATTAAACCTATACAATCCATAGTTTGCAAGAAAAACAAGTAATATAAAAACTATTTTTTAAGTAAATTCCTACTTAGATCAACAAAGAAAAATTTTATTTTAGCTACTTTTTATTAAATAATTACAATTAATATAAATATGTATCTATATATGACAGAATCACAACATTAAGTGTTTATTAATTTTTATAAATTATCATGAAAGTATCTTATTCCCATCCAAAACAATCGTGTATATAAAATTTTAGTTCAATTAAATGCTTTTAAAACGTGAGAAAAAAAACCTTTTCAAATTTTGACACCAGTCGCCGAAAGGATCACTATGTCGCCAAAAATGTGCCAAAATGGCTGTATTTATAATTCCTTAAATAATTAGTTTTAATCAATTAATTTTTATTAATTATAATTAATTTTGTTTTATCATCCAAAATAATCATGTATATAAAATTTCATCTCAATTGAGCGCTTTAAAATGTATTTTATCTAACGATTGAAAATTCCCCAAGATAAATAAATATATAGAGAATGTGAGCTAATAGTAGGAATTGAAATTAGGTAAATTAGAATGAATGAATGATGGTTCATGATGGAGCTCTGGTACATTTTTGTGCTCATATACGTGATTGTCTAGATATGGCATACTCCGGTCACTGGATTAGACAGGGGTTCCTAGGGCCAATAATCACCAGATCTCCACCATTTTTTTTTTAAGGGATGGGGATTTTTAAAGGGAATTGGTGTTGTGGCATAGTAACTTCCGTCAGGCTTTTTTGCACATATGCATTCTGCTTTTTTCTTCAGAGACATTGAGCTGCTGCGATGTGTGCCTCATCCATTCCACGGGGTGCTCAAGCCTGCCTCATATGCTTGACATTTTGGCACCCCCCTTTTTGTTTTTGGCAATACTGATGTGTCTAAAAAGATGTGACGTCATACTTTTTTTTTCTTTTTTTTTTTCTTGTTAACTATGGATCTAGAGGTGCAGTTATCAGGATATTATTGAGTACCCCAACAAATATGGCGGGGATTTTGGGGTGCTTTTTTTTGGAACACCCTTTTTTAGGGGAAAAAATTTTAAGTTAAAAAGAAATTTTTTGAGAAAAACTAATTTATTTTTTTAAGATGTAAACCATACATTTTAGATAGCAAAAAAAGTTTTTTTGGTATTTATGAAGAATGGTTACAAATTATTTGTGTTTTTTTTTTTAAGGAAAATATTATTATATGAAAAAAAAAATGAAAGATGAAAAAAAAGCTTGATTTAATTTAATTAATTGTAAGACAAACAGTAAAGATATGTATCTTCATTTTTTTTTCAAGTTTTGTTTACTGTTTTTTGTTTATAAGTCTCTTGTGTGGAGAAAAAAAAAATTCAATTTAATTTTTTTATTAAGGCAAGGATTCCTCTTGTATACGGAATTACATCAAATTCAACCCTGAAAAATGTTGCAACAAAGGAAATTACTTTTTTAATGTTACTAAAATTTAAATATTTTTCCTAAAATGTAATTTATTTAGTTTTTTCCCTATTTTCCTCATTATATGCATACGTATTTCAAAATTTAGAATAAAAATTTTCCCCAGCAAAATTTCAAATTTTGATTGAATTCAAATTAATTAATTTAATTTTCTTTTCGACATTTTTTTTTTCCTTAAAAAAATTTGAAATAATTGAAAACAACCCAAAAAAGTAAATTACTAAATTTTTTAAAATTTTATTAAGATGTATTATTTATGTAGAAATTAAATTAAATTTAAGTAAAATTTTTTCTAATCTTTGTACGTTTTAAATAAAATTTTTTTATTTAAAATAAGTTATATACATTTTTTCTTATATCCATAATATTTAAAAAAGGATAAACTGAGTACTAATCAAAAAAAAAAACATAACATTTAAGTTATATTTATTTTAAATTTTTAGATTCTTAAATAATTTCTAAATAATATTTTTTTTTTTGTTTTGACAAAATTTATTTTTTGTATTTGAACTATTGCGGAATTCAAAAATTATTTTTAACCAAACCCACATTTGAAATGTCACAAATAATATTTTTCCCGAAATTCCATAGCTTGTTTTAAATTTTCTTTTTCTTTGGGGAAATTTGGGGTTTTAAAACCAAAATTTTTTGAGGGTTTTTTTTTTGTATTAAAAAAACTGTCGAATGTAAAAAAACTAAATTTTAAAAAAAAAATATGTTTTCATTCAAATCATTTCATAATTTTTTTTTCTTAAAATAATTTAGGTGTTTTTTATTCTTCTTTATAATTTATTCGGAAAAACATTCACATTCAATAAACAAAAAGTGTGCTGTTCTGTATCTTTGTTCAAAATCTTTTGAATTTTATTATATATTTTAAATTGCATATATTAAATTTTTCAAAATTGAAATATTTTATAAATTTGTGTAAGGAATTTTCGATATTCAATTTAATTTTTAAAAAATAAGCCATTCTAACTTTGCTATTTTTTTAATCAAAAATATTTTTAAACTTTTAAAATATATCTTTAAAAATTTACTGAAAATGATTTTTTAAATTGGGAAAAGTAACATACAAATTAAAATAAAGATCAAAAAATATATTTTGGAAACTGAATGCATAAAATTTAAACTATTTAAAAATGTTTCAATTGAAAAATATTTTTTATTTATCTTTTAAATTTTTCTTTCCCATATCCCGAAATTATGCTTTAATCTAATTTGTAAAAATTTTTTTAAAAAATTAATGTTCCCAAAATTAAATATATTATGAGCATATTTCCATACATTAAAATTTAATATGCTTTGCAAAAAGGGTTTGCGTCTTTAAAAGTTTTGCAGAATTTTTTATGTTTTTTAATCTTATACTGTGTAAAATTTCCGTCTGTAGTTTTCGGGGGCAGCGTTCGTGTGGGGGGGGGGAATAGTGCCGCAAAAATTTTTTTTGAGCCTCCGACAGTCAAAAAACCCCTTTGAATTCGAAGAGATTTCTTTTCCCTTTCGGATCAAAATTGGTCTTATATTTTTTTTACATTAGGGAAAAAGAAATTTTTTTTTCGGGAAAATATTCCCCAAAAAGGGTTTCACCGAAATCATTTTTTTTGGATAAAAAATGTCACAAGATGTCAGGATTTTTTAAAAAAATTGACCAAACTCAACTCTGCTATCTATTTCTGGGTTTTTTATCACACCTGAGGAACACAACTTGAATTATGGCTTGCATTTGATTCAGGGGAAGGAAATGTTTTATACCGTAAATTAATTTACTTTTACAAATATTTGTCAGAAAAAAATTTTCCCTGTTTTACTGGGAATGTTTTCCCCCTTTTTACTGTTTTCCCATGTTTCCTGAATTTACAGAAATTGTTCTTTTTATTTTAGGGATATATTTGTGAATGGGTTTTATTTGAGAAGATCGACAAAATTAAATATAAATGTAATTTGGTTTTGGGGTAAAATAACAAACTAGGATAAAATTTCAACACAAACAAAACAATCTCAACCTGATTAAAAAAGTGTAACGGGGGGACATTTGTCTAAATAAAAGATTTAAAATTAAACTATCTTGCAACTATAAAATAATTTATAGCCAAAAATAAATTGAATAAAACACCACATTTTTCTCAAACTGTATTATTTTTTTTTTTTCTGAATGCAATCATTTTAAGAAAGGTGTGGCTATACGTATTTTGGTGTGTTGTGTTAAAAAAGGCCAATAAAAATTTTAGTGATTTTAAAAAAAAAACTTTATTTAACATAACAAATAATTAAGTTCAGTATATATATTTCCCCTTTTTTTTGGTAGGTTTTTAAAAGTAAGACGTAAGGATCAAGAATCCGTTACTATAGTATTATGATCCGTTATTTCGGGTAGGATGATCCGATATTTAATAAAATTCCTATTACGAAAATACACTACAGTATCCTCCTCCCCAATGTTAAAATAAGTTACCCTGGAAGTAACAGATTTTTTATTTAATGAAATAAAACTGTGTATTTTTGACAGTAAAAAAAGACTTTCTCTTGAAAACACATTTCAATTAGAAAATGCATCTAATTTTCTGATTAAAACCCACGATCTCAAAAAATGAGGTTGGAAAGGGTGTCTTTTGGTTTAAAGTCTCCCAATGATTTCTAATTTGATTCATGTTTTAGCTGAACTAAATAAAGCTATGTGTATTCAACCCAGGATTGTTTTGAAACTTTGCTCACTCCGGAAAGTTAAAAAGTCATGTTTAAATTCCCTATAAAAATATACAAGTTATATGTTCTGTTACAAAAAGGCTTCCTTTTTTCACTTCTACAAAAACATTTTTTCAGTTAAAAAGACATGATACATTTAAAAGAATTTCTTTCTGATTTAAAGCCCATAAACGTTATTTTGAAAAATTAGAAATGTTATTAATGAATTTAAGGAAAATATAAATCACACATTAAAGTTCTGGCATTAAAAGCTTTTTTTTTGCACTTTAAAGATAGATTATTTAAAACGTTTTTAAAGATAAAAATAAAAAAAACACATTGTAATAAATATTTGAAATTTTAAAAGAACATTTGGTAATAGACTGCGATTTTTAAAAGAGCCTTAATAAAAAAATACGACATATTTTGCTTTAAAAAACACTGCTGGATATATGGGAAAAGGGGCCCCTCGTGCTTTTATTTTAAATTAATATTTAATGCCCGCAAAAACCCCATTTTCTTTTTAAAATGAGTATTCAACAAATTCAGTCTTTTTACAAGCATGTTTTTTTTTCTATTTCATGACTTACTTTCATCTTTCATTTTTATCTAAAAAAAACCTTTTTTTCTATAAAATCTACTTATTTTCTCGAATATCGTATAAAAATATCCCTTATTTACAAAATAATAAAAAAAAAATTTTTAAATATTTCTATGCAATATTTCTTTTGTTAGTTGGGTTTAAGTAAGTATATGGTATAAATACACAGGACAGGAAGGAAGGAAAGAAATATGCCCTTTTTATCAACGCAGAACCAACATGAAAAGATTTCTAATTAAATAAAAAAGGGAAAAGTTATAATATAAGTAAAATCAAAATATATTTATACAAAAAAAGATAAATATAATCCTGCAAAAACAATTTAACAAAATGATTAGAATACAGTAATTGCTATAAAATTAATGCTTCATACATACATACATACATATATATATATATATATATATATATATATATATATATATATCTTTTTTAAAAATTTAAGCTTTTAATTCTTAAGTTAAAATAACGCCCCAATCTTTCGTGATCAACTATATTATTTCCTCAAAAATTTCCCGGGCCCTTTTCCCAAACAGATCTTGTTAAAAAATAGTCACCGGTCTTCACTTCCGGTATAAAAAACAA
>BMAV01002859.1:0-59060 GCA_019973955.1 Trichonephila inaurata madagascariensis
AGTTTTTTTTTTTATAAATCATGAGAAATTTTGCTTACAATTTAATCGAAAAAAAAATTTAAGTTTAAAAGGGAAACAATTTTCTAGAAAAAAATTAGTTATTAAATTTAATATTTACAGGTTAAATTGCAAAAATGAAAAATTTAGAGATAATGAAATTGAAAACGGGGTCTGGAGATGTACAGTGAACAGAATAGTAAAGGGCTCTAGAAAAAAAAGGAAAAAACGTCAAAACTTACTAAAAAAAGCGTGATGTCCGGGCGGTCTAACGGAAAAAATGAAGGCGGAAGCAATTCAACAACGTCAAAGGCGTAGCGTGAAAAGGCTAAAAGCCCCGGGGCGCTTCCAGTAAAAAAGGGATCGGAAGCTGGAGGGGGGGCGTACTGTCACCATATGCTCGGTACAGCTGTTAAAAAGGTTGGTGGTGGCCCCCCGGGACGACAACTCAGGATGACCATATATCATCCTGCAGGCGAAAAGGGTTGACGGCAGTCGCAAGCTCCTTGCTCAGAAACTCTGCGCCGGGGGTCGACAAGTGTCGCGGTTTACAGTGGCCGACCCCTTACAAGGGGGGGACCCGCCTGCTGAACGCTCCCTACCTTAAAAAGTTGGCCGAAGCCACCGTTTACGTGAACCCGAAGCACAAAAAATGGACCTGATCAAAGGAGTCGTGTCTTCTTCACGGATGAGGGGTCGGTTCAGTCCGGCCCCAACGCGTTTTGATTTGAAGAGATCGGGACCCTGTTTTTTTCCCAGTAACATCAAGGAAAGCCCGTTACGGTGGTCCCGGGTTTTTTCTGGTGAATTATGCTGAACGGGTGAACTGAGTTTTCCATTTTTTACAGAGGGTCTGCCGGGGATCCTTTGTGGGGTACTTCTTCCCCATGTGCGTCTTTTCGAGGTGCCATTGGACCAACTTCATTTTTTGGATAACAATGCACGGCCACATCCCCTCTTGCTGTTGAGGGCTGCTGGAAAGGAAGATATCACTCGAATGGATTGGCCCGCGTGCTCCAGATTTAAATCCCATCGAACATGTGTGGGATGCTTTGGGGAATGATTGCCCACGCACATCATCGGGGAACAACCAACAACTCAAACAATGTTGATTGAGGAATGGGCACCCCTACATCCAAAATGTTACCCTGCTGGTTCTGGTATGCGGAGAGGTGCAAGGCCATTGTAGTAGGGGAGGCATACCTAAGGAACATCCTTGTTGTTCTTACGGTTGGACAACATAACACGATACTATGCGTTCAAAAAGCTTTTTTTTGTTTGTTTCCCATACCGTATGCGTTGTTTTCCCTTTTCAGCGCCGATCTTTCGTCACCCTTTTACCCCAAAACTTCCCTAAAGAGTTTCATGTCTCTCGATGATTTTTCGTGAATTATGGAAAAAACCCACCGTTGTTTAATTTTTGCACACCAGTGTATATATATATATATATAGAGAGAGAGAAAAAAAACAGCTTTATATAGAAATCTAATAGGTCCCCAGTTTAGTCCAAAGACTTTTGAATCTCATTTGTTGTGTCGGGTAAATTTCCCAATTTCTTCCTGCCTTTTAGCACTGTGGTTCAAAATACTTCTTCACTGTTTTTTTATAGTGACTTTGGCGACCATACTTTTTGGTTTTTAGGGAAATTACAGGTGTTGGGTTCTCGAAATGCGACATTTTAGAATTCTTAATATGACTTTATTAGATATATCTTAAATTTCTAATATATTGAACAAACTTATGTTAAGTAAATAAACCAAAAAAACGTAACCGAGCTAAAAAAGATCGCGAATTGGGTCACTTATTTAAATAATTATATTTTCCGCCCTTTTTAATTCTAATAATATTCTTCGGATATCAAAAAACTTCCTATTGAATTCCAACGGTTTTTCACCTTCAGATAGGCTGTTTTGGGCGGGAATAGTATGCACCGTTTAATGGCAGGGATCCCTGAACTTTTTGTGGGCCCTCAAAATTAAATTCATCTTTTCCCAAAAGAACTCTCTAAATTGCCATCCCGCTTACTAAAACTTCTGTTCTTTAAAAGGGTATCTTATTTGCATCTCACGCATTTCATTTTGGATTTGGGTTTGGAAAAAATTTTTCCTTTAAACTTGGCCGTAAAAAAAGAGGGGTTATTTACAGAAAGACCTGAGCCCCTCCAAAATTATTATATATATATATATATATATATATATATATATTATATATATATATATTATATATATATATATATATATATATATATATATATATATATTTATATATATATTTTATTTATATAATAATTCCAAACATTTAATCGGTAATAGCTCTTGAATTATTAAATGCCCATTGCTTCAGGACAACCGTGTATTTTTTTTAATTTGTTACCCACCTACCGGACACTTTTGAAACTACATGCATCCACCTCCTAAATAAAGTGATGCCCCGCTGAACATAAAATCAAAACTCTGGAAAGCGCGCTCTCTTCTGCGCTCTGCTCTTCGCTGTAAACATGTAGTCCACCGGCTGCCGCGCTTTGTGTGTTTGTGTAGGTCTTTGTCTGTGCTGTGCCGTCCAATCTTCATATTTGTAATATGCCTGTGTGTTTCAAGAAGTACAATAAATTGGAGTTATTAAATAACAAGACTGCATCTTCGTAATACAGTATAATTTATTTACCACCGGCCACAGCCCTACCTTAGGTTTGCCACGTTTAAATCAACCACTCGCCCTTAAAAGTATATTTTTAACACGATATAAGTTTCTTTTATATATATATATATATATATATATATATATATATATATATATATATATATATATATATATAGTGTGTGTGTTTTGTGTCGGTCCCATGACTGCTGGTAAAAGGAGGAGGGCATCATCTCTAAAATACTTCTTTATTTTGCTTCAATCACGTAAAATCCAAAATGGCGGCCCTTTGTCCCAGTAGAACAATAAATAATACTTTGGCGAGGAGTCACCAGCTAAGCCTTTTCGAGTATGCGTTCTTCTTCTTCAGTGCTCGCTCCACCTTTAAATAGTCTTATTCACCCACAAACCCTTATGCAATGGTAAAAATTCACTCTTTTTTCATTTATTACTTACTTAATTTTGAAGCTAAACTTTTCAAACCTAACATATATATATATATGTATATATATAAATTTCCCTTGAAAAATTTTCGAAATGAAAAACTTTAAAAATCTAATATTTAAATTTTTTAAAAAAAATTCGGTGGGCCGCAACTTACGTACTGGCGGGCCACGTGTTTGACACCCCTGTCCTAGGGCACACAGGCCACACATGCTCTCTAGGATGCTTATGCTTAACATACCGCATAATCATACGATATGGACAAAGTAGAGGTTTTTGCATCATGAAAATCCATCGACTTCAGCCCAGGTCAACCCGCAAACATGGACGTACAAGGCCAGCACCTAACCAACTAGCGGTGAAAATTAATAAAAAAAAAAATGAAATGAAATTGAGTAATGTTTGTGCGTTTGCTGCACACACACAAAAAAAAATCAACTAATTACAAATAATTTTTAACTGATTTTTCACTAATATTTCTCACCAAACTGTAGAAACCCGGTTCTTAAAATATATTCATAGTTACTCAATACATTAGAAAAACTGCAAATTATCTTGAAATATATGTTATTTTTTGGTATATAAAATATTATTCTAGGTAATTCAGAAATATTGTTTTATACATTAAAATATTTTTTGCTTAAAACATATTCGTCAAAAATATTTTTTCTAATGTTTCGTTTCGGGCTATTACTTTTTTGTTTCATTGGATAATCGCATTAAATTGAAATTAGTTTATTTAAAATTAGATATGATACAAAATAAAACTCAAGTACAATAATTACATTAGAAGGGAATTAGTGAAATATGTTCCCACCCTATTAGAGATCAGACTGCTTAGAACGCTACTACAGTGAAGTACTAAAAAGACTCCGTGAAACAGTTAGGAAAATAAGGCCAGAATTGGGTTGTGATGGATGTCTTTTGCACCAAGACAATGCACCCGCTCACATGGCCCAATCTGTCAAGCAATTTCTGGCCAGAAAAAAACATTACTGTGATGGGACTTCCCTTGATTTCACCTTATTTGACCCCATGAAACTTTTGTTTACTTCATGCAGTTAAATTTTGCTTAAAAGAAACCCGTTTTATCCCAGTTGAAGAAGTTCAGACGAAAACGAGAAATCTCCCGAAGAACCTTTCAAAAACCTCGTTCCCGAAAGGTTACCCGTAATAACAGTTCTGAATGCAGAAACGTGTGAATGCTGAAGGGGACTACTTTGAAGGTGACACGTCACGGAAAACTGATTCTGTAAGTATACAATGATTTATTCGACCAGTCTCTTTTTTTTATATGTGTGTGTGTGTCACACCTCGTATATGATTGAATGCTCAAACATTTCTACTTATAAAAATAATAAGTTTAAATATCATTTAAATCCTGAATATTTGAAGAAACTGTAGACAACAGAAAATTATTATATGAAATAGTTCAATGAAGGTATGTTTATATTTAAATAATTATGTAATGATGAAAATGCCTTATTTTATTTATTTATTTTGAAAACACAGACATGAGTTTTTCAATCATTTATAAGTTGCTATGGTTTTTAAATTAATATAATGAGCGTTTAGTATTTGTTGCACACATTTTAATTATCTCTCTCTATACCTCTCTTCTTTCACTCTCTTTTTTACTCTCTCTATCTCTCTTTTTGTCTGTCCCCCTCTCTCTCTTCCTTCTCCCTTTCTGTATTACCTTACTCTGTTTCGTTTCTCCCCAATTCTCTCTCATTTCTATCTTACTCACTATCTATCTTTTCCTTTTTTTCACTCATACTCTCTCTTTTCTTTCTCTTTGAGTTTTCTCTCTCGTCTCTCTCAGAATAAATTAGAGTAGTTAAAAGTATTATCATGTTTCGTAGAATTTAGTAAATATTTTTCTTATAAAATGATGGAAATGAATAATTTATTTCACAGTTGGTGTGCCTCACATTCTAATTAAAATATCTTGCATGCTGATGCAGTTGTTGAATACCTTTTACAATATGTTCATCAAACATAGACTCTACATGCATGCTTCCTTTGTGCAATTACATTTTCGTCTCCGTCGTTATACTAATAAAACCGAGACGTCCTTTAAGGTATAATAAAAAAGATATTTCCTTCCATTAATGAACAAATTTCTAGAAGCAATAACCATTTTCATCTGAAACTCAAATGAAAGAACAATATCCACTTTTGATTTAATTAAATTAATTAAGTCATCGGAGAAAGAGTACCTTTTTTTATATCACAGTTTGCGAAGAAAAAAACTAAATGAACGAAATACTGTGGGAAAACATCGATAGATAATGAGTATTATTTTTTGCTCAATACATGAATTCGGTAGCTAAAAATAACTAGGAATTTGTACTTTTTATGCATTTATTTTATACACTGATGTAGATAAAGAGAGCGACGATATGATTAAGATATCGGATTACTTTATTAGACGAAAATGTTAAGGTAATTAAGTAAACTATGATAACTTTTATGATGAGAATAGGAAATACCTAGTACTTGTTTAATACTCTATCTTGATAAACAAAAAACATAAAAGTAATTAATACGTAATCATCAGATATATATTGATATCATTTAAAATAGTATCAGCAAATCAGTTTACTTTTTAAAAATAGATGTTGCTCACAAAGTAATTGTCCAAATATCCTAAATTAATAATATGAATTTTATTTCTCCTAGACAATACCTGAATTTCTAGTGTTTAGAGAATATGATACTTATTGGTTATTAATAGTTTCCCATTAATTATTTTATCTACTCATTACATTTTTTGTCGTTTTATAATAATAAAAATATCATTCCATAAAGCAGTGCTTCTCAAAGTTTCAACATTCGCAATCCAATATTCAATCATAATTTTCACCGCGCCCTCCTTCCATACGACAACAATGTATTGAATTCAATAAAACTATACTTTGCAGCTAAGGCTACAATACGGTTTTAATCTCTTAAGTGCCACCGGCGTATATAAACGCCTCGCTCATTCAAAGCGTTGATTGCCCCAGGCGTATACATACGTCTTACCGAAATAAGATCTTTTTCTGTGCTCTGTTATCTATAACATTATTCCCAAGACATTGGAATGTAACGAAGGATTTACTTATTTCAGAGAATTTGTTTATTTATTCCTTATCTCCCCACAACACATCACACACACGCACCTACGTAGAAAACGGTGGCAATTGGGGAGATAGTCGAGTAACTTTTAATCAGCAGTTAAGGAGTTAATTATATACCGTACAAATTATCAATATAAACGTTAATTTTTGTTTTTAATATTATTTATGACAAAGCCATGGGGACACTAGTACACTGGTGTGCAAAACTTAAGCAACAATATAAAAATTTAGCAGATAGCCATGAAATTGCAGAAATGGAGGTCTGGAGATCAGTAGAGGGAACACGTAAGTCAGTAGAAACGTCATGCGTATGCAAATATCAGGAACAAAACGTCAGAAGCGATGTGAGCGTACGCAAAACGCGTGATGTCGGCGCGTGCTGCTTAACAGTAGAATGAAATGAAGGACGGAGACGCAATTCACCATATTCTCTGCAAGTACCAGTGAGTCAGTTCGTGAAATATGGCTAGAAGAAATCATCTGGATGACTTCACACGTGGAAGAATGATCGGAAAGCTGGAGGAGGGGCGTACTGTCACCAGTGTAGCTGCAGAGTTCGGAATCAACAAAAGTGTCGTTTCGCGCGCTTGGAAAGCGTTCCAAACCACAGGTACAGCTGTTAGAAAGGTTGGTGTGGCCGCCCGAGGACGACAACTGCAAGGAATGACCGATATATCATCCTGCAGGCGAAAAAAGTTCGACAGAAGTCAGCAAGCGCCATTTCTCAGAACCTCTGTACAGCAACAGGTCGACAAGTGTAGTGATTTACTGTGGCCAGACGCCTTCACAAAGGGGCCTGTTCACCCGCCGTCCTGAACGCTGCCTCCGTTGAAAGATGGCCACCAAAGCCACCGTTTACAGTGGGACAGAGAACCAAAAACTGGACAACTGATCAATGGAGTCGTGTCTTTACGGATGAGAGTCGTTCAGTACAGAAGCGATTCTCAACGCGTTTTGATTTGGAGAGAGATCGGGACCCTGTTTTATCCCAGTAACATCAAGGAAAGACATCGTTACGGTGGTCCTGAGTTCTTTCTGGTTGGCATTATGCTGAACGGCGAACTCAGCTTCCCATTTTCGACAGATGGTCTGTAACATCGCTTGGAGGAGGTACTTCTTCCCCATCTGACTTTTCCGAGGTGCCATTAGCCCAGATTTCATCGTTATGGATGACAATGCACTGCCACATCGCACCTTGCTGTTGAGGAGCTGCTGAAAGTGAAGATATCACTCGAATGGATTGGCCAGCGTGCTCTTCCGATTTAAATCCCATCGAACATGTGTGGATGCTTTGGGGAGACGTATTTCCACGCTCACATCATCCGGAGTACAACCAACAACTCAAACAGATGTTGATTGAGGAATGGGCACTCCTACCTCAAGAAATGTTCACCAGCTGGTTCTGAGTATGCGGAGACGGTGCAAGCAACCATTGTAGTAAGGAGGGCATATACCATATTAAAGAACATCTGCTTGTTGTTCTTCCTGTTGGATAGACAATCATGAGTCACGATACTATGCGTTCAATAAAGCTTGTTTTTGTTTTGATTCCATACCGTATGCGTTGTATTCCTTTTTCAGCGCCGATGCTTTCGTCATCCTTACGTACATATTACTCTCCCTCATTTCAGAATTTCATGTCTCTCAGATGATTTTTCGTGAAGTTATGGCAATAAACCCACCTGTTGCTTAAGTTTTCAACACCAGTGTTATTAATAAACTTGTTCCTAACTTAGTATTGTTGGTGGTCGCGGTAAATCCGAGTGGTATAGGTATCGGATCGTGGCTGGCTTTGTCACGAGTTCGAGCCCATTACCACTAAAGACCCGTCGTGTAGGGCAGCGATGCACGCTAAGTCTGTCGAGAGCTGAAACGTCCTCCCGTTGGTGTGGTGTGGTAGTTAAGAGACGGGGTGCCTGCTCAGGTGTCTTCCACGTCACTTGACCATGGTTCAAAATTGCGTGGTCCAATGCCAAAAGCCCTCGTGTAGCTGAGCAGTGCGACGTTAACATTCACTCACTCACTCACGAACTTAGTATTGTTAAATTAATTATAGAATACATTGTGCAACACTGATACATTTAGAAGAGTATTATATCAGAATAAGTGTACATTTTATTTATTTATTTATTTTATTATGTCAGAATGTTTTGTTTTTTTTACTTTCGTTAAACTAATATTTTTTTTAAAAAATCTTTTGTTTTCAACTTTTCAATATGCTCGCGCCCCCCTCGTCGAGTTATCACGGACCCCTTAGGGGTGCCACACCACAGTTTGAGAAACGCTGCCATAAAGAAAATTAATTCGGTAGAATTTACTGTGGAGCCCTTGTGCCAATAAAGACTTTCCATGTAAAAGATTTGATGCATGATAAGTTTTGTGGAGATTCAAAGTCCTCTCGTTGGCATGGTAACAAACCTTAGAGAGTAAAGTTCTACCTTAGGTATACTATTCATCACTCAACCATAGTGAAATTCCATGAGGTCCACCCCCAGTAGCTCTGGTATTGCTTATGTTTTCAATATTATGGCCGCGGCTGCCCAGTGGTCACAGGCATGATCTCGTGGCCGGCGTGTTAAGAAATCTAGTCCAAGTGATACTGGAGTGCCACGATAGGAAGAGGCTAATGTCTGAGTGTATTTCCGTTGGAGAGGTAAAGAAAATTAGAGAGGGAATACCAGCTCACAGGTGCTGTCCTCGTCACTAGGCCATGGAACAAAGTTACGAATCCCGTTGTCAATAACCCTTGTGAGTCATTGTAGTGCGTTACGTTATCAAAACACTCACTCATTCTAAGTGCGATATTATAATTTTACAAAATTAAACAATTTTTTCTTATTCAAAACGATGCACTCTTCTATCATAAAATTCCACTTCCATAAATTCGATTAATTATTCTACTGAATTTTAATTTACCTCCTTTGAATGATCCAAATATCCATTAATCTTTCATTTCTGGCGTTGATGTTTCTCGTGCACTTTGAACGTCGAAATGGAAAAAAATTACTTTTTATTTATTTAGACATTACATTTCATGTCAATCTAAATGTTAGATATTAGACACTAGCAAATGAATTTGCATTTTAGCAAAATAACAGTCAATATCCTTTGAATTTGAATATTTTATAAATATTCAAGTTCAAATGTTCAATGCTTTCTCTTTGATTTCCCAAAGGCTGTAGCAGCAGGTTCTTAGACGCAAACCATTATTTATTTTTATTTCTTAAGAAAATGGGGTCGCGTACTTGAACTTCTTTGTTTAGATTGTTTAGATATGCATCATTGATTAATGTCACGAAAGTCAGACAGCTCGTATAAGTACTTAGTACAATTACTTATAAACAAATTTATTTCCAAAATACTAAATGAAATTTTAAAGAATGATAGAATAAATATCAATACAAAATAGTCATTCAATTTTGGAATGTAAATTCAATGTTTTAGGGTGAAGAAAAGATATTCAGAATTAAAACAATATCTTTTTCAGAACTATAAATCATTTCTACATGACCACTACAAGTATAAGCTATCACGTTTTATCTTATTAGATGTGAGGTCGTTAAATAGTATGTCTATTATCAAAACATGAAAAAAAAAATGTTTCACATTTCAGTTTTTGTTAATGAATTTATGCATAAAAGAGAGTTCTGTTATTTATATCAATTACAAAACTTAAATAACCAGATATGTTCTAAAACTATAATAGACAGTTTTTATTCTTATTATACTGAACATATTTACCAAAGAGAATAGAACATGTATTATTTTTTTTATTCAGGACAGGTCGCAAATGCTCAAATATTATTTCTTATTGAAATATATTTTAGTTGTCGGATTATAATTTTGAAATATAAAAAAAATAATGAGAAAAAAGTTTCCTATTAAGAAGGAACATTACACTGATATTAATATAAAAACTACTTTTAATTTTTTTTATTAATATTGTCGTTACATTTCTTACAGTGTGGGAGGGTTTGAGGTAGAAGCAGACATGTGTGATCTTAGAATAACTAATTGTACTCAACTTTTAGACATTACTCCGCTTGCTCAACGAATGGCACTTAAATAGTAGTTGCATTTGCATAAATTAAGTCATATCTATCAAAAGAGATTTCTAAACTAATATCACAGTTAAGGGAACCGGGACGTTTTCGATGACATAAAATGAGCAAAATTTGGCTTTTCGAAAGAACATTATTTTCAAAAACAGAAAGACTCCATAAATAAAAAATTTGTGTCATACAATCTATATATTTTTCTTAATATACTACAACATAAAATTATTAAATATATAAAATATTTTAAGAAATATAAGGATTCGAAAAAGTACACACCAAAAAGTTTTCGGATACATGATGCTCTTTTAGGTACATGTATCTTTCTTTTATAACATATAACACCACAAAACATGCTTTTTTTTGTTATAAAATTTATTTTATTTAAATGAAATAGTTTTTTTTATATTTCGGAATTTTTAAAAAATTTTGAATTTTGATTTTTTGAAATTTTGATAAAATGGTTTTTTTTTTGAAATTGACTAAAAGAAAAAAAATTTTAACTTTTCAGATATAAAATTGTAGCTTTCATTATAGCCAAAACCATCCCGTTTATTAAAATATAACAAATATTTTTTTTCTAAAATCCCTAAAAACGAAAACACATTTTAGAAAATTGAAAAACTAAATAAAATGATGCATTTTAAAGTTTGTTTTTAAAAAATTCAGCACTGACTCATCTTCATTGACTGTTTTAAAAAAACCCCCTGTTTCCCTTTTTTTTGCCTTTTTTGGGTTTTGGTGCTTTAAAACAAATCTACCACAAAATTCTGAGGAGTCAATTTTGCGAAGGCCCCACAATGTTGATCCGGGATTGATTTTAATGTTTTTAAATATTCTGTCCTTGCGTATGCACCTTCATTGAAGCAAAAACCCATCCAACACCCATTTCAAAGGTTTTTGCTCACAAATGTTTTTTTCGGCCCCGTTAACACAGTTTTAAAGCCGGGGGGGTTCAGTTTGGGCCTGCAATTTTTTAATAAAGTTCTTTTGAGTTGTCTAAAAAAATTTTTTTTTAAAAAGAACGCTTAGGGGGAGGGAATGTTTGGGGGTGTTTTTTTACCTGATACAATGCTTTTTTTTAAACCCGCAACAACTTTTTTCCCCTTGGGCCGCTTTTGGGATTTTATTGTAAATTTTGGGAAATATTTGCCCAAGGATTTGGCATATCTGCGACTGTTTTTCCCAAACATTTCTTTTTATGGCTAGTCCATAATTTTTTTTGAGGGAAAATTTTGCTCGTCACCTTCCTCGTCCAGATTTTGGGTTTTTGTTTTTGACACGGTGGTTTTAAATTGTTCTTTGGGGCTCTCGTCTTGCCCCCATCCTTTTGGACTGGCCGATGCACTCTATTTTTTCAACGGGAAAACATCCCCTTTTGTTTGATTCTTGAATTTTTAGGAATCCCTTCGAAATTACCCAAAGGGAACTGAACATCCGAACATTGTAATTTGGGAAGGGGCGACTGAAAAACCCAATGCTCCTTCACTCTCCATTCCCGTACTAAATTTACCTGACAATTATCACAGGTTTTGTTTTGTATTTTTGTTCGCAATTTTTGATAGCCCAAAAAAAAAAAACCCTTTTTCGAGAGAAGTTGCAGTGACAACCCATTTTGAAGAGTGTCCTTCTTTTTTCCAGGGCCCCTCGAGCAATTGTTTGTTCTTTTCGTGTTCATTTTCAATGACAGCTTCATTCGCTGTTCCTTGAAAGAGTGAAAAAGTTTCCCAAAGCTTTAAAATTGGCGTATACAGTCTTTTCAAAATTTTAAATGGGGGAGGGGGTAAGTTCATCAGTGCACAAAAAATCTGACTACTTTTTCCAATTCCAATGCACTCTGCAAAAAACCCCAAAATTTCCTTTTTCCATCTGACACGGTATTTGAAATCATTGAAGAATGACGGAACCAAATATTGAAGTTGCTGACACACTGGTAGCAAGCCTTTTCGACTACTTTTTTTTTTTCAGCAACATCAAAGCAGAAAGATCTATCACAATATCTGCATTTTGCAATATTGTTGAAAATTCATTGTGCATATTTGAGTCAACAATAACATACCTGCGGTTTCAACTGAAAAAAATTTCTTCATAGTCTTTAAAAGATACTTCACCTTTTAATTTCTTTGATGCACTGACATCAACCGTTCACCCGCTTTTGAAAATGTTTTTACGAATTAAACGACGTTTTATTGCCCAAACTTTTTGTTCGAGGCATTTCAAAGTTAAAAATTTGTTTTCAAAAAAATTGAATGTAAACAAAAAGAAAATTTGCATAAAATACGAAATTGTAACTCACGTGTTTGTAACTCAAGCACGAAAAGCAAAAATCCCAAAATTCCCCCCACAGCTTGGGGATAAACAAGATTGAGTTGATGTTATAATCCTTTCAAACCAAAAAAATAAAAAAAAATAAACAGATTAAAATTAAAAACCAATTTATAAAAAAAATGCCGGGCACCTGTAAAATGGCGTGGGGGTTGAGTGGATAACGTAAACAAAGGGTGACAGTGTTGCTTTCATTTTAAAACCGCAAAAACCAAATATTAAGCTTTAAACCTATACATTTTTACATTTTTGGGAATAATTTAAAACTACTTTTTTTAAGATGAAAATTGAAAAAAACGATTTTTGAAGGGTTAGAACGTCTCTGTCCCCTTAAAGAAAATTTTAAAGGGGTTTGTAGATGATCCGAATAGAACCCATATTCGCATTTAGTTACTATTTTTGTCTTAAAAAAAGATTAAATAATACAACATGTTTCACTTCTTGAAAGATGGATTTTAACCTTCCTATCCTAAAAAGCTCTAATGGAACAATGTGTTATTTATTTCATCATAAAACTCATGGGTGTCATTTATAAAATCTTATTTTAAACTATTTCTTCAATCGATAAATTTGTTTAGTTAATAGCATTTTCCAGATGTATATTATTTTTCTTTTTCTTTTCTGAACAAATAGTGCATTCTATTACGGGATCTAAAATCTGAATCTTTCAAACTCTTATCCCTTAATTTTCAATGTGTGACAGTCTCACGCGTCTTTTCATTAACATGTCCTTTGGGTTCTTTTGGGGCCAGAATTAATGGCACTTCTTTTCCAACCAAAACCCAAGAAGTGAAACGTGAAGTTAGGATGCAAATTAGATAGCTTTTAAATAGCAGAAGATTCAGTAAGCGAGTTGGCAAATTGGGGACTGTTATGTTAGAGAGTGATACAATCGTGAAGTGACAGCCAACAGAGGTTATCCCGAAGATAGAGCCATTAGGTCAAGGTGCATACCATTGCACTCGAGTAAAAACACAACTTCCTTAGTATCGGATCAACGATTGGATTAAGGTAGGATTGACTTTTTAATATTAGAACTAGCAATATTATTGGAATTGAGATTAGGCGGGTTAAATATTGATAGTGGTCCGAGGTATGTTATTTCAGTATTACTTGTATTTTGTGTTTGTTCATCGTAGATTCTCTCACTTATATTATTACCTAATCTGTTAAAGGTTTAAGTTCAAGTTCTTAATAAAGATATTTTAAGAACATGCAAACTTCTAGTTCTTTAGTTGAACCTACACCTCTAGCTCACGCAGATAATCAAAGAGAAGTTCACCCTAGGGAGCATTTTCACAAATGTAGTGATTCAAAAAAAATCACATGAAAGAAACTGCAGTAAATCATAATGCAGTAAATAAAAGATTACCTTGTACTATGTGAAATAACAAACGCATTCTGTGCAAATGTATTATTAGTTTCTATCTCAGAAAATGAATCCATAATAAGTTGAGTTGATATATATTATGAAATTTAAATTTGATATAGAAATGAATTTCATTGAACAAATTAAATGGCCTAATTCAGTGAAAACTAATTTTCAGAATTAATAGGAAAATGATGGACCTAATAACTGACAACCAGCAACAAATTTCGTAGCATTATTCTTTGTAGTTAATTAAGAGAGGAAAGAAAAATAGCATCAATATTAGGGGCTCCAAGAAACCCAAATTGAGTGATAATATTACACTAATCCTTTATTATAACTAACATATATTTTTAACCATTAAAAATATATTTCGCCCATTAGATAACTCAATTTTTCGTGAAATCTGATAAAGAATTGCCGCGATACTATGATCTAAAATTCATTTCAATCGATATGCTAGTTCCAAAGACATCACATAAAAACTAAAATGAGTCCTTGTGCCATAGATTTTCAGCATAAACTATATATTGATACTCTTTATCCAGTTTTCCAACATGAATAATTACAATACAAAGATAGCCTCTTAAACTGCAATTTTCGATTGCAGGACTTAGTCTTCAATATTTTGTAAAAATTTTTGGTTGTGCAGGAAATTGTGTATTTTAGGTGTTTTAGCAGACGTTAAGTTTGAAAATATGTAAATATTTATAAATGCGCTATAATAATTTTTTTTTCATAATTGTGATTAAAAATTAATCTTTTTTATAATAATTTCCTTTATTTCAATGTTGTTTAAATTTCAAATCTATTTTCTTTTTGATACAAAAGCTACGAAAGGTAATGAATAAAAAAGTTATCATCAAATTTTTGAGATGTTAATTTCATGTTACGTACTAGCTCAAAATAATTCATTAAAAAATTGTAAGCATATTTTTACAGTGAATTATGATTTTAACAGAAGAAGCTAAAATTTTTCCAAAACTGCTGGCAACATTGACAGTTATTTACATTTGTAATAATGATTTCCGAATTATTAAAACCATTTGAAACGTTTATAGTATAATTTTTGTAGGATTTAACATTTTAACACAAAACAACTGTATTCTTTATAACCAATCAATGAAATTTTTTAAACTCAGTATTGTCTTAGTTGGAAAGCTAGAAAAAATGTTATTTTATGCAGTTTTTTCCTTAACGTTTAGTTATATATTTTTTTAGATATGTATGTTAGTAACAGAAAAAAAAACTTTTACCTAAAAATTCTAGAATTTTTTTTAAAGTTTGTTTCGTTAACACATTTTAATTATATATACTTATGTAGTGTAACATTAATATTTAAATATCCATTGTATGGTGTTCCAAAATTATGTATAAATTTATAGTTGCATGTTATACATTTTAAATTTTTCTAAATAAAAATTTGTCGGTTTTAATAATGCATTTTTAAAAAAAACTTAAAATTTTTTAAAAATTTTTTCTACGGATTACTTTCCTTCTTTTTTTAAACACTTTTTAAAAATTAAAATTTAGAGGAAAAATTTCGAAAATAGTAAATATATATTTAAATTCAAATAAAGTGGGGACCCCTTTTTTTTTAGAAAAAAAACGTGTAAAAAAATAAAAAAATCCCCGGGAAAATAATTTTTAACAACAAACGATTATACATCAGCAAATAAGTTTAATAATCAGTCAAATTAAAGTTTCATAAATTTTGTTGGTGTTAAAGAAAATTTACACCTGATCAATATTTATAATTAAATTATAATATAATTTGGGAGAATTTAAAATAAGTACAAAATAAAAAATCAAATTAAACTAGAGCTCCATATTTTACATTTCAATACATTTACCATACTTAATTTTCCCCGGGAGGAATATGTTTCAAAATAGTTATTCAATTTGATTTTTAATGAAATACAAAAGATATACAAAACAGCATTTAATATATCAAAACTACCGTGTTACTATTTATCTCATTTAATCTATGTCACTGTAAATCCATATCTCAATATCCAATAATAATATTTTTTTCCAGCTGTCGGTAATTGTTTTTTAAAACGGAAAAAATACATGAAAAAAAAATCGAATGTCTACTAAAAAGCATCCGATTCAATTTAAAGCACTTAACAAAAAAGTACAAGTTTCCTATATTCTTCTGCCGTACCAGTTTTAATACCCATTTAAGGCTAATTTAATAGCAATTTTCCTTAAAGTGATCCTACATTGAAAAATTCGATCGGGAAAAAAGCGCTGAAAATTTAACGACTATCCTTTAATCCTGAAATTAAAAACCTTTTCTTCCGGAACAGAGCAATAAAAGATACAACTCTCTCTTCCTGTTTTCTATTCTTAATGAAAAACCTTAAAACAATTTACGATGCCATTTTCAGTTTACAAGAACAACTCTTATTCCGAGTTTTTATTTGCCCTTCGGGCTCGGAAGTGGAATGTAATAAAATGCCTTTGATGCAACCGTTAAAGCCTTCTCTGGAAATTTGAGTGAAACGAAAATTGTATGAATTTAATGGAATTTTATTACAGTTGTGTTCTGGAAGAAACGAAACATACCTAACTGTTCTTTCTTGATTACCCTATTTCACTTCATTTCAACGTTTTTCGTTTTCCCATTCCTATGCAGAATATTTAGCAGTTGTTGAAACTATAGCTTATTTTGAGACTCGTTGTTCATTGAAATGAGTTACTTGCCTTTTTTTAAAAAATTTATTTTTATTATTATTTAGATGAATCTACATTTGTTGAACGGTTATTTAAAGAAAGCTTATAAAAAAAAACAATTTTCTTTTAACTTCGATATAACTAAATTGAGTATTACTTTATTTCTGTAATTTCTCATTATTTCCTACTCACGCAAGATTTAGAGAATTGCATTCTAAATTCTAAAAAAATGAAAAAAGAATTACTTTTCTGTACAAAAATATATTTGATGTAAAGCAATGAGATATTTTGGTGATTTGATAAACATGATTCAAAAAATATAATTTGAAATATTTTACATCGATGAAACATTGAAATAGGAAATTTTTCATATTAAATGTAGAAATATATTAATTTCTCTTCTGTCATTACACTTAATTTAAAACTAATAGATAATGTTTATATACAAAAGACTATAAAATATGTTATTCTAATTTTTTTTAAAAAAATGCATTATATCTATTTCAAGATATAGGAGAAAAGCGCCTGAAACTCATAAAGTTATCACGATACTTTCTGATATAACAATATTAGATTAAAATATTTAAAAATTGGTTGGCATGTTTTTTTCTTGAGTAAATATCCACTATGAGAATAATTTTGAGGATATCGACCAATGAGGGGTTACGGGGTATTTACTGGCAAAAATTCTCATTCTTGAAATGTTAGACCCAAAGAATTAAAATTTGGTAAGCTTGTTTTTGTTGTTGCTATATTGTTCTCGTTGATCGGAATATCCGATATTTTGCGAAAAGGACGATTGTGGGAGATGAAAAGGACAAATATGCTTCCGTTATAGAAAGCATTTCCCTTATTCATTTTTAAATCAAGGAGCATGAGTTATGACAATGTTTTTTAATATAATTGAAACTCAATGACAGGAACTTAGATATCAGTAACTAACCATGATATACCAAGCGAAACGATTGGGTAACACCTAGAGTCTTTAGAAACATGTATTTTCTATATCAGACTTTTTTTTTGCATAATGTATTGAGAAATGAACATTTTTTTGTCTGGTATTTAATTATACTTTATAAAGTTCTATTAAATATATTTTATAATAATTCTTAATGACTCCTATGGTTTAAAATTATCAAAATACTGTTCATTTAAAAATTGGAACCTATACACTTAGTTTTGATTAATGTATTTTGCTTATCATCACAGTAAAATTATTCCAATTACAGCATGCATTAAATACATTATTATTAGTATAAAAAGCTCGTTTTCGTAATAGCTTAGGGCCATGATCATGAACTAATGTCCGGTAGAGTTTTATACCTCAAATCACGGTGCCACTAAACGTTTATTTTATGATGCAAATAAAATCTTTGCAAAGATTAAAACGCCTTCGATTCAACCGTCACGTATTTTCGCCATCATGAAATACTCACAGCTCCTGAACGTCACATATGCGTACCAGAGCTTTTCTCCTTCGAGGGCCAATCGTCACATCCCCGTGCAGGAGGCTGCGGTAGCCCAGTGGTCAAGGTATCGGATCATGTCATGAGCTCGAGCCCAGTACCACTATTGACCCGCCGTGTAAGGGAGCGATGCCCATTAAATCTGTCGAAAGCTCAAACGTCCTCTCGTTGGTGTGGTGTGGTAGTTTAAAGAGGGGGTTCTAGCTCAGGTGTCATCCTCTTCACTTGGCCCTGTTTCAAAATTTCGATGTCCGTCGTCAAAAGCCCTCGTGTAGCTGAACATTTCGACGTTAATATTTATACTCACTCACATCCCCGCGCCACTGGTTCGGAACGTTTAAGGCTCTGTGTTTTTCTTTTTCTTCTTTTAGTAATACATGGGATTATATGTTCATAAGATTTTGATACTTGTAAGTATGACCTACTTGAAATGAGAAAAATATTACTGACATGACTAAATTTGATTTGTAAACATTAGGGGAACAGAAGTATCCGAATTGAATGCGTTATAAATTATCTTGAAATGAACACCTGGTTATTTTTCATAGTGAAAATGGGAGTTTTATTTTTGCTGGAGCATTTGATTTGGGTTTGCAGTTGAGTCTGTAATGGATAATTACATATGGTATACAAAATTTATCTATTTTCTTTTTTACTTTAAAAAGTCGATTTTACAAATACTGACAATAAATGTTTAAAACACAATGTTTAGACAGAAAGTGACTGTAGAGTAAATAAAATATATTAATACGAAATATATAAATCATATGCCATTCGTATAATATGCGGAACAATATTGAACAACGTGTTTATATTTTGGTTCTTCTTAAGGATTTAAGCCTAACTACAATAAACCCTTTGGCCTGTTATTGACGCTTGCGAAAGAAACCTCCGGCCCTAGCAGCGCACACGCGTTTTTTATGTCCTTCGTTCCGTTAACAATCCTCACAATATCTTGGTACGGGAGAATGAGGTATGAGCTCAAGTCTCCTTTTCCTTAGTTAAAAATTATGAACCAATAAAAATTATTGTCATTAGCTCCAATGTAGCTTCGAGCTGAAACATCAATAATAATCAATCAAAGAATGTTCTGATTTTTAAAAATAAGAAAGGATTTTTTTTTCAGATAAATTCCATTTATATTTTTTCTACCGAAGTATTTTATTCCATGTCACGGGACGAATTTATTTAGTTTTGAATTGTGGGAATAGTTTTTGCTCCGAAAGTTCTCCACCGAGTAAAATTTATTTTCAAATTTCAATAGTTGATTAATATTTTCACTTCCATTCAATTTATTTTACAGAAATATAACGCAACGCATCAAATCCAAATTTTATTTGAATTTGATTGACTGAACATTTCATGTAGGAAGCTACGAAACATGTCAACAATTCTGAGAAAAAATTTTTTTTCTCCCTGAATAAATTTCTTTTCTTCGTAAATATATTTCAAAATACAGAATATTTTCTATCAATACTGAAACAGAGACAGGAAATAAAAGGGAAAGATGAATTTATTGGATACCACTGTGTGCCCTGATGACTCCGTAAGAATTTTCAGGATAATACATTTCTGGAAAAATACTCGTATACTTCTCTTGTTTCCAATGCAATCTACAAAATTGTATTCTTGCATTCTTTTCAATTTTTTTTTCAAACGGGGGTTTTATAAGTATGTGCCGCAGTTACCAAAATGAAATATTTCATATTGTCTTATTTTATTTCAATATAGTGATCTTCACTTAGGAAGAATAAGAAAGAATGATTCTACCCGAAACAACCGTTGACATCAAATCTGCTAGTCTATTTTATAATATTTTATAAACTTGCGAGTAAATTTGAAATTATTAATATTATAAGATTTTTTTATACTAACTTATCTTTAAAGTTTTATTGTTGAAATAATAGATAATTGTGATTTTGAAACAAATAAAAAATAAATATGTTTCTGGTTTTTTTTGTTTTTGCTTTTAATAGAATACAGTTGAATAAGTAAAATATACATCCTTCAGATATTGTAAAATCTTGTGTTTTATTACATGAATATATAACACAGAGTGATTATAAAATCATGCGGAAAACTTTGTGTATTGGTTTAACTAACCGAAGAAATCATTCTTTTAATAAGAAAATATACTCAAAATAGATGAAAAGAGAAACAAAAACGAACAATAATACATAATGAGAAAAAAATTATCGCTTGCTCAAAACATGAAAGCAAAGTGCTTCGTTTTAACGATGTTTATAATGAATGATCAAAATTAAGATCCCCAACAATAAAAGATAAACAACATCAAAGAAATGATTAAAGTATCCATTAAAATGCATGTTTAGAGGAACGTAATATAGATATATATTTTTTTGTCAAACTCTTTCTATTTGAATATGAATGTTTTCTTACGTCATGATTAATTTTGACCATTTCAGTTAATATAGGTAATGCTTCTTGATTTTTTCCAAAATATACAATAGAGTTTAAATGATATAAATCCTTTTTTTTTAATAATAAAATATAAACATGATTTTAATTCAAATTTCTACAGATGAATAAATTTGGATTTTAGTGTTAATATATCTGAATTTCTACTAATAATGTGAGAAAAAAAGTATTTCGTTTTTATCTTCATAAATAATTTAGAATTCCAGTGGAATACAAAGTTCACTAAAAGAAAAACAATTGAGAATATTTACAGTCAATTCCAAAAAGGTACAAGATATTTAAAGTTCTGCTAAAACAATTAGAAATCCACCAGTAATTAACAACTTCTATTCTATCGAACGTGGTGCAGATATGAATGAGATTAGAAACAAAGTTAGGTCTCAATTTTGTCCATCTAAAGATAACCTAACAGAGCAAGATATTTCTGCTGTGATTAATGAACCATTAAATATTTGGCAAAAAAAAGATTTCTCTCTATCGTGTTTTAATACACACATTTTCAATCGCTTAAAAAAATTTGAGTAGTTTCATGTAGAAATCTATCGATCCACATGATACTGTATCTTGGGTATATAGAATAAATATTCAACCCTTTAAGGTATCCGACTACGTTTGGAACCGGGATTTTTCAAAAGCGTGTAAGTGAATAATATTTATGATATTTAGTGTCACTTAGATTAGAATACATGTATAAAATTATTTTAAGGACATTATGACAAAAATTATTTAAACCAATTATTTTGGCAAAATAAACTTAGAATAACCTTTTTTCAATTGTTCTACTTTTGTAAAAAAAGGTCTTTGTATTAATATTTTGCCCGTATTCAGCTCAGACCTCTGAGAGGGTCAACCAGAATTTTTGAAATGCACAACTCGAAATCGTTTTTCCATGTTTTATGAAAACAGAAGGGGGAAATTTTAAGAAAATACCCCATAATTATTTCAAACGGTTTAAACCCCCAAAGTAATTTAATTTTTTAAAAAACATAGAGTTGAGCCTCGGTACAGAGGTCGGGGCATATACAGGCAAAATATTAATAAAAAAGCATTTTTTCAGAAGGAAAATTGGAAAAAGGTTATTCTAAGTTAATTTTTGCCCAAAAAATTATTTTAAATTTTTTGCATAATTTTAAAAAATTTTTTTGCATTTTTAAGTAAAAAATTTATCATAAAATTTTTTTTTGCGGTTTTTAAAATAAATACCCAACCCCTTAAAAAACATGAAAAACTTTTAATTCATGAACATTATTAGACTTTTTAATTGCATAGTCAGTGAAAAGTCTCTCGAATTTTTCATCCTTCCTCTCCGCTAAAAAAGGATAACACTCCACTCATGGCTTTGATGTATAATGCGACGCTACATATCTACCTTCTTGTATCTTGTTATTTAGATCTTTACTCTTACAGATTTCTTACTTTAAAAATTCACTCTTGCGAAAGAAGAGTGCTCCAACTAAGAAGTAAAAAATATATTGAAAAAATCAATGTTATGTGTTTTTTACCTAAGAAGTTTAAAACATTAGAACATTTAAGTTTTCAATTGAACTTGATGGTCATTCTTATTCTTGTCTTAATCAAATAATAGCGAAATATTCTATTTCAGAGAAATTGGATATTATTATTCATTAGCATAATCCATCACCAATATCATAAGCATAGAATCATACATATTTACCGAGATTTTTCTTTTGGAAATCTTTCATCATTCATTATAAATCCATTGAAAGATGCTAGTTAACACAATCCAGTATAAAGAGATTTTAAATTAACCTCATTTTCCGTATCTTCACTAACGGTATCATTCAATGCTTAGGGGCACATAATTTCGTGTTTCCTTTTTTTCCCCCTCTTTTTTTTTAGATAGGAACATGGCAGTTTTTACTTTCCGCTATTAATCTGGACTTATTTGGAAAAAATACACAAAAACAATTTATTCTTCTACAACTCATTCCTTTTCTTTTTAAAAACTTTTTTAAATTTTGGACAAAAAAATGCCCCCAAACTATTTTACTTGCAGAAAACCGGGAATTTGAATACATTTTCAAAATATGTCGATTAAAAAAATTTCTTTTGACCCCCCAAAGGGAAATTTAATTCTTTAAAAAGAACGGTGGCTTTCATGCTTCTTTGTACAGAGTCAAAATGTATAACTTTATAAAGGTATTTTTGCACATGGGTTGTCTGAAAAAAGGTTTAAAAAAGGCTAAATTTTTTTTCCCAAAAACCTTTTAAAGGGGGTTTTTTGATGGGAGCCCGGTTTTTTCCCAGCGGCCTAAATTTAATGATACTTCATTTCTCAGCAACTGGAACTCCTACCATCATAACGAATAAAGTATAACGCATACTAAAAATATAAAATTGTAAGTGATAGTAAAAATACAATGTGCAACAACAAGTGTATATAGTTTTGGAATTTAATGAAGAAATTGGTGATATCATTTAATATAATCAAACTTAAGTGAGATATTTCTAGTTACATTTCACTGAAAAATAAGTAAATTAATATCGGACTTATTTAGAATAAATGTTTATGCCATTATTAAATTGTAAATAAGTTTCCATCAATTCCTTTTGTATGCATGATTCATTATTTCATAAATTTTTTTAATCATTCGAAGAAATGAAATTTTTAAATGACTTAGAATGACTTTTTGGATTAATATGTGCTCTCATGACCACAACTTCATATGTGATAAATTCAATTTAATCTAACATCTTATATATTCTGTATTCAGAATTTATACCATATTCAATCGGAAAATTGGTTTCCGAGCTATTAGAAATTGCAACATATTCCCATTCAGAAAAAATTAATAAGTATTTCACAGTGGGCTAAACTTTATAAAAAGATGATAGACTATTATACATTAAGAATTCGAGATGACTTCCACCAAAGACAATTTTAAATGGAAGACAGATATGTTTAAGTAATTCCTAACCTGAAATGAGAATTCATTTAAAACTAAAACAGTTTTCTCAAATTTTAAGACTAAAAAAGACTAAAATTTTTTACAAGTAAAAACTGGGAAGTTATTTCAGAACAAATTTCTGTCTGAAAGTCTTTCGCTTTCGATTTAGATCTCTAACTTTTTCCTTTTTTTTCTTGTTCGATTTATTAGAGAAAAAATAAAGAAAAACGTAAAAACTTGAAAGAGAAAAGGTAAAAGAAGGAAGAAAAAGTTTACCGGAACTTTTTCCTCCACGAGATGTAAAGCTCTGTCATTGCCCGAATCCTTTGGGGGTTTTTATCTTCTAGCACAAAACGGTAGATGTAAAAAAACACTAATGAATAAAAAGCTTTTTGAATAAGATTTAAAAAAAAATGTCAAAATGGAATGTATATATTGGGATGAAAAAAAAGTAAAAACAGTTGGAATTTTTTGTTTAAATTCCTTAACTTTTACAAAATCTTTCTTTGTATACTCTTTTAATGGGATAAAAAAAGATATGGAAACAAAAGTTCTGTAGAATGATTGACGAAAATGGAGTCTAGGAGAAAAAGCAGAAATAGATATGTTGTTTTTATATATAATTTTGATATAACTATGACTTTGTGATTTTGAAAAAGTACTACATTTGTTGTAAGAATTTTTTGTGGAACTCTAATATTATATCAACATCTATTATATACAATTTTTATTGTTATGTTTTGAATATACTTTACGTAACTTTATTTTTTTAAATGTATAAAAATGAAATATTAACACTTTTTTTAACATACAATTTGTCTAAATTTAAAATCCTGTATTTATTATTACGCTGTTCTTAGGAACTTGCAGAAATTTGTATTAAAACTACACGGAAGAAAAAAAAAGAATAGTTTCATTAAGATTAAACAAATAGTTTATGAGATAAAAGAAAATATAAATTCAGTAGATGGTTAAGCATACCAGAAAGAAATATTCCCTATAATTCATATCCATAATTCAAATTAGTATTTCAACTTTCGCAAAGAATGCAATAGTTGCTTTTTATGGTTTATAAAAATTAAATATTTTAATAAATGTTAATATTATAATTTACTTTGAATGACTGACAATACATAAAAATAAATAAATCGTTAAGTACATTTTAAGCTTTTATTGAAATATTCAGTTTCATTTTTTTAAATACATAAAATAGATGACATTAACGTCTCCATGAACAAAACGCAGAGAGATATTTTCAATTCATAAGTTAAGTATTAACTTATTATATTAACTTTAAAAGAAGTATCTTTTTTTAATACTTAAGACACAAAAACATAATTTAATTTTCAAACTTAGATAATTCAAGAAAAGCAGTTTTGCAATCAGTAGGGAACAAAATCTGCTTCTAAACGTTAGCAAGTGAAGCCATAGTAAATGAAATAAAAATGAATTGTAGTTATCAAAGCACCGTGAACCATTAGTTAAGGAATAAAGAATAGATGGTTATTTTTTTCTACACTTCAAAATCAAATACACTAAAGGGTTATTCTGTGAAAAAAGATTGTGAGAAAAAGAAATTCCAGTTATTTTGCTGCATAGTGATAAACCCTTTGATTTAGATTAAATTGGACTTCAAAATAATGTATTTTTTTCCATTTGTATCTTAGTGTATATATGCTTGCACCGTTATGATCAGGGGTGGGCAGACTTTTACATGGTGTGGTCTACTTCTAGTTTTCTAAGGTGTTGTGGTCCACCAGTGTGGCGTAGGTGTAGAAAGCTACAAAAAATCTCAACAATATTACCCACAAATTTAATATCAGATGATGCGTTTATTATCAAAAAACTCAAAATACATGAAAAAATAAATCATTTTCATTTAAAGTTAGTTCTCGTAGAGTTTTGTAGTCTCAGTAAAAGACTTAGTCTGCATATACTGCTCTCCTCAATCTTGAATATCTTCGTATATAATTACTAACTGCTAAACTTGCACCGAATTCCTAGTGCTCGTTTGTGAAACGGGAATGATATGTTGACTTATTTATATTCATCGTTGAACTTGCAGATTTACACAGGCAGGTAGTGCAAGAGAATGATGTTACATGAAATGCAGCTTTTTTAAATTAGGATACTTTTATATACTTCGTCCATTAACCGATGTGTGCCCTTAACACATTCGCTGCCGGTGACCTTCTGTCGCGGAACGTAATAGTTATCAATACAATAATCGAATCCCTCGGACGTATGAGCTGTGGGATGTTGTTTCAGTAGCCAATACCGTGTTATCGAGAGAAGAGCTGGCCAACACTTACTCTTTAGTCGTCGTGTGGGGAAAACGCATTTCCACGGCTGCTATCGCTATGATCGCATTTTTATAGTCACAGAGAATGTGTTAAGGGGAGTTGTGTGTGGTGGAAACATTTCTCTCTCTCTCTCTATACGGACAATGTTAAATTGACTGTTTTCGATGCACCTTTTCTCAAAATTTGTTATATGTGCATGCTTGAAATTTTTCATACGATTAAAGTACACCTTTCTCATTATATTGAAATGAGCTTTTAGCTAATTTTGAATTTTTACATAATTTATACGATATTTTATCAAACATAGCGAAATCTGACCCATTTTTCACATAAAAAAAATTGAAAAAATACATTTTTGTGTTTTTTTACAAAAAGCTCATTTTGGTATGTATTAGCCATCATTATAAATATATCATGAAAAATTTACGTACCTGCGAACAGTAGTTTTTCAAAAAAGGTGCATCGAACATCAAAACTTACATTTTGATGTTCGATTGTACACAGTGAGGCTGCTAATTGGCTAGGAAATAAAAAAATAAAATGCTCAATTTACAATAAAAGATAAATGTATGCTTTATATCACACTTTCAGCTTTTAAGCAAAAATGAAATGCTTAGCTTACATTTGTTGTGCCATTAAAATGGGCGTGATCCAGTTCCAACGATTATTTAAAAATAGGTTTTAAGGACTTCTAATGACCCTAGAGGTTAAAGTAAGGTGTTTTTAGAAAGGTTAAGATCTATACAATTTGCAAATGTAAAAATCTCAAATTGTCAAAAAAATAAGATTTTACCTTTCCAACAGCGTCATCGTGTGCTTCTAAAAATGGTACATGTGTCATCTACACATAGTCGCATGAATTATGAAGATTCGATACTCCGGTCTAAATGGCGTTGGAATCCCACAAATATATTTATTTTAGTATGCTAGTCTTAGATCTTATATGACAGTGGTCATCCTAAAATGTCTTGGTGGCCCACCGGTCAATAGCGATCGACTTAATGCCCACACTGGGTTAAGATCAAAATACTCTCCATAAACATTCTTAAGCACTTCAAAGGAAAAACAAAAAAGTACTTGCAACATAATTATAATCATCATAAACTTGTTATATTCAAATTGATAACAATTGTTCCTTTACTCTTAAGTCCCTTTCTAAGAAATGCATGATACATTTTTTTAATTCTCTTTTCGGAGAGAAAAAAAGAGAAAGAGAGAGAGAACTTTTTAATTTCTTAATGCTTCAGGAACCCATTACCAGAAATGAAAAAAAAAAAATAAAAAAGTATGGAATTTGCTCATGTGTGTTCGACTTTTGCGATTTCTTACAGTTTTAAGTAAATATGAAAGAAGAATGATTAGTTGAAGACTTTTTTGTTTGATTTTTAAGAATGTTCATTAAACGAACAAAGAAGGAGGGAACTATGAATCATCGATATATAAAGAATATAGCGATAGATAAGATTTTTTTTTCGTCCAATACACATGCTTCATTAACTAAAAATAACTGGAAAAATTAAATTTCCTTACCATTTATTTTATACACTGATATAGATAAAAATATAAATGAGATATTGGATCACTTTATCAAACAAAAATGCTGGGCTAGTTAACTGCACAGTTAGATTCCGATAGTTTTATACAGAAAAAGTAAGCTACCCAAACCAAGTATCTTTAACTTGTGTAATACTTTATCTTAAAAAACAATCATTACAGTAATTACAACATAATCATCTGATATATATATATGCGTATTTAAATTTTTTATATAAATATCGGCTTCTAAATTTACTTAAAAAAAAACACATGCTGTGCATTAAATACCTGGCGAATTTTCCCATATTAATTGTACGAATTGTTGATAATATATAATGCTGAAATTTCTGTCATTTTCAGAGGCAGATTTCTTATGTCCTTTTTTATAAAATATGCATTATTTAATTGTTTCCCAAGAGACATTTACCCTAAGCACAAAAAAAACTATCATTTCAGAAGGAAAAAAACTATTATATCATATTAATAAACAATTTTTACAGTTATGATTTAGTTTTCTGTAATGCCAGTAAAGAAATGCCCTGTAAATGAGTCGAAGCATGATAAATTCTATGGATGGTGTGGAAGTTGGTGTGGTGTGGAAGTTGAGAGAGAGGAGCGGAAGCTCAGATACCATACTCATCGCTGAACTGCAACTCTAATTTATAAAGTCGATCTTCAATAGGCTTTGTGCAAATTTGTCATTAATAAAGCTCTCAAACAACATTTTTGCTTAAATCGAGATACTCTCTATTCTGTCATGAATGTTCTATTTCCTTACACACACACACATACACAAACACACTTAATTAATTATTTAATTAATTAATTTTAATTTCCCTCCTTTGGATGATCCAAATCTTCAATAATTGTCATTTCTAATGCTGATGTTTTTCATGCATTATACCAACATAACCCATTCGAGCTTAAACATTGAAATGGAAAAAATCATTTTTATTTATTGAAGTTTAGTATGTCACGTTCGTATAAATGGTTTGTATTGAAGAGTTTCAGATGCGTCTGCATTTTAGCAAAACAAGAGTTAATATCTTAAAATTTGAATATTTTATGAATATTCAAGTTCAAATTGTCCATGCTTTCTGTTTGATTTCCCAGAAGATTCAGTAACAGATTCTTATGCGTTAACCATTATTTTGCATTATTTCGAAAATGTGGTCACGCACTCAAGTTCTTTGTTTAGATATATATCATGGATTAATGTCACAAAACTGAGAAAGTTTGCCAAAGTTCTCAGCAAAATGACTTTCGAATAAAAATATGATACCAAATTTTAAGAAGTGATGGAATATTTACGTAAAAATATTTTCTTGACAAGGAATTCTTACATATGGGATAAAGAAGCAATTTAGCATGAAAGCAGCGTCATTATTTGAGAAGAAATTCGTTTCTGTATGACCCCTGGAATCACAAGATTCAAGTCATCAAGAAGAGTTCCACAAGAAAATTCAAAATGTTTGTTTTTGATCATTTCTGTCGAACTAAGTGAGTATTTAAAATATTACGTCTCTATAATCAGAAAACCTAAACATTTTATCATTTCAATCTATTTATATATTAAATGATAGTTCTGAACAGGGGCATAGCTACCGCTGCATCAGCCATATCAATGATACGGGGCCCCCAAACTACAGGGTCTCAATAAATATGAGGATGAAAATTGTTAGTATATTAAGGGGCTCCGAAAAAGGTGTGCAAAAAATTTTGATACGGGGCCCACTTAAGACTACCTACGCCAGTGGTTCTAAACTAAATTCGGTGGTGTAACAGCTGATAAGGGAAACGTCCTACTGTGCCTATCTCAGTTTTCATGACCGTGGATGCTTATGTACGTGACCAGACGCTCCGGTAGGATGGCCAGTCTGAGACAAAGCCTTCAGTGATTATTTCTAAGCCTTTAGGGTAGCTCAACGTCTTTTAGTTCAATAACAAAATAGAAACATTAATATAAATTCTGAAACCCCAATAAATAACTAATTTCTAAATATTTATAATTTATAAAACTTATTATTGCAGACAAAAGAATTAAAAATATGTAAGTATTTAAATGGAATATGAATAACTTTTCCATAATTGTGATTAATAATTCATATTTTTCACAATAAATTTATTTATTTCAATATTCTTAGAATTTGAGAAATATTACGTATTGTTTGATGCAAAATGCTACAAGAGTAATGAATAAAAAATATAATGTAAAATTTCAAACACACCCTTGATTTATTACTTATACAAGCGCACAATATTTAATTTAAAATAAAAATGCAATACAAGTTTCTTAATTACGTATACAATGGAAGAAGATGGAGTTTTTTTTTAAAGTGGTGAAAATATTTACAGGTTTCTTTTATATATATATATATATTTGTAATGAAGATTTCTAGATCAATAATATTTTTCGAAAATACTACAATGTTATGTTTGCATGATTTATTATTTTAATAACGGAACGATATTCTATTCGTTAAATGGGGTTTTAGAATCACGTAAATAAAATTGAATTATTCGAGAAAATTTTCTATAAGAATTTTATTCAAAATTTTGTTATCTATATTTTTTCAAAAATTTGCATTTACAGTAGATAAGAACCAATTGTTCCCATAAATAGTTTAGACTTCTTTCATAAAATAAAATGATACTTAATTATAAAGATGTATTAATAGTAACATAGATAATCATAAAAAAAAAAATCCGGTTCTTTTTGTTCATCTTGAAAATCTATCAAATTATTGACAATGTCAATGTCATTGTAAGTTTCGTCTTCAATCCAGCGCGCGTGTCTTCGAAAACTGTTTACAACAAATGAACAGAGTGTCTTGAAGTGCATATTTGTACATTAATAGGAAACATAATAGTCGAGCAAAGAAAGGAAATTAAGACGCATACAAAAAGATCGCACAAAAATAAAATCGCATAAAAAAGACCGCACAAAAACAGGTTCTACTGCAATTGCAGATGATGTTAATATAAGTAAAATAACTTTAACGACTGACGATTCTGTATTAGTAAATAAATTAAATAAGCAGATAAACTAGAGTTGTTGATGATGAAATCAGATGATAATTTGGAAGAGAACTTTCAAAATGAACAATATCTATAGCTACTACATAATCGAAACAGTCAATTGAAAATGATTTAAAAGTAAAGAAAACGAATTTAACCAGTTCAGGACCAGACAACTTTTCCTATTAAGCCTAACTTCTTTGGAAAATTCATATAAAATCATTACAGTAATAAAATACACTGAAATTTATGGTTTATAATCATTCCAAATTCCATAAATTCCAAAATAAGATCACACCGTTGTGATCATTGACCTGAAAATGCCCAAAGCGCAATTTCCCATATGATACCGTGTTCTTTAATGTAATCACATGTATGGGATAATGGTCTTGAATGGGTTTAAAAAAGGGTAAATTGAAAAAAATGAAACATTAAAATTACTGAATTTTTCCACGTTTGGAAATGTTTTAAAAGTCCTTAACATTGTTTAAGTCAAACAATATACCAAACATCATTTAATATATTAAAAAGTATTACTATTATATCTTTCGTTTAATTGTATGTCACTGCAAATCTATATTATTTATACTTATCTAATATTGATACTATTTCTTACGTTTTCCATGGTTGGTAATTAAGTTTTTAAGCCAGAACAAACCCATAGATAAAAAAAAATAGTTGAAAGTCTACTAAAAAGTAAGCTATTCAATTGAAATTTTACTCAAAATAAATAGAAAAGGTTTATTAATTATGTGCATTACTAGCTTTAATGCCCATTTAACAATGTTTTAATGGCAATGACGTACCAGTAGAAGCTACTACGTTTCCAAATAAGATTTTAAATTTAACCATTTCTTCTTCCATTCTTCTAAATGAGCTGAAAATTTAATGACTGTCCTTTAATCTTTAAATTAAAACCCTTTTTTTTCCAGAACTGAGCAATAAAAGATACAATGCTCTCTTTCTGTTTCCTATTCTTAATGAAAAACCTAAAAACAATTTACAATGACAATTTCATTTTGCAAGAACGACACCCATTTCGAGTTTTAATTTGCCCTTCGGGCTCGGAAGCGGAATGTAATAAAATGCCTTTTACGCTACCTGTAAAGCCTCCCCATGAAATTTGAGTGAAACGAAGAATGTATACATTTAATGGATCTTTATTGCGTTTATAGTAAGGTTGGTGAAGAAACGGAACATGCTGAACTGTTCTCTCTTGATTACCCTATTTCACTTCATTTTAGCGTTTCTCATTTTCCTATTCCTATGCAGGATATTTAGTCGTGTTGAAACTACGTGTAACGTATTTTGAAACTCGTTATGCACTGAATTGAGTTATTTGACTTTTTTTTATTTAGATGCATCCACATTTGTTGAATGGCTATTTAAACTACTCTGATATTGGAAGCCTTTTCTTTTAATTTCGTTGTATCTAAATTCAGTCTCACGTAATCTTTCTGTAGTTTCTCAGTATTTCTTTTGCGCGCAAGTTTTCGACAATTGCATTAAAATTCTTAGAATAATGAAAGTGGAACTGATTTTTGTTTCAACAAAATTGAGGTCTTGGAGTGATTTGATTGAAAAGGTTTCAAAAATAGATTTCTTTTTTTTTTCTGACTCAGGATGTTCTACTTTTCATAATGTATAGAATAATTATTTTTTCATCAAAAATGTATTTTGAAATTAATAGAGGATAATCATTAAAGTACCAGCTATTACAAAATTTATTGCACATTTACATTTGAAAAAATACATACCATATATATATGAAGGAAAAATGCGACTCACACTAACTGACTTATTACGATATCTCCAAAATTATTAAATCTACAGATTTTACTTTTCGCAAAAATATTTCTTTTCTTCAATAATGAAACGCTAAGAACAGGTTTTGAGAAAAAATTTTCCGAAAGCAAGTTGAGAAAAATTACAAGAGATTAAGATAAAAATACAGTTTTTGAACTTTTAAACCTTAAGAATTCAAATTTGATAAACATTCTTCTTCTGTTGATTAGAAATCCACCAAGAAAAATTTTGCAGAAATTGACTTCTAGACGGGGAGGCAGATGTTACGAGGGTTATAGAAAAACCAATTCCTAATTTGAGAATATTGGACATACAAACATGGTTTTATTATTGTTGAATAGAGATCCACTATGAGCAGGTTGTTCCGAAATCGACTCCAAAGGGTAGTTACTGTGGTATGATACATTAAAAATATCCAATTATTAAACAATTAGACTTACACACTTCAAATTTGGTATGCATGTCTTGTTGATGTTGAGTTGTAGTTTATACTTTCGTGGAATGGGAGCACTTAGTTCTCCTGAATCTCCATCTCCCTTTTCAGAAAATTTTGGATAACATTAAAAAGCTTTCAAATTGCCCTTTTTAATAAATAATATTTAAAATTAGGGATCAATGCCTAGCCAATTCGGTTGCCGCAAATGAGACCAGGTTAAGGAGAGAAAATATTCAGATGTATAAAGTTAAAATGATTTGGTATCCAGTGGAGTTTCTGTGAATTTGAAGGGCCTCCAGGGCTCTATGAGTAGCGGGTTTAATTTCGCTAAACCTGTACATTAAATCTGTCAAGGTTATCACTCATCATTTTGAAGTATTACAGGATAATAGGTTATCAGTTCAAATGTCATTTTCGTTAATTGAACATAGTTCAAAATTACGAAATCCATTACCTCTGATGTAGTTTCGAAATGCAATATTGAAAATAATAGACCAACTAAGGAATGCTCTGGACTTTTGAAAATAACGTATATTATTTTTTAAAAAAACTCGACTTTAATTTTTTCAACCAAATTATTTTATTCTATAACATGAGGCATCAATTTGTTAAGCTATGAATTGGGAATGGTTTTGCATCAAAAGTTCTACAAAATACATACATTCTTGATTCAGTAAAAAAGTTTCGGGTCATCCATCCAGAAATATATCTATCAAAAAGGCATTATATCATACTTTATACGGCAGAATAATCAATCCGCATCAAAACAAGGAAAATGCATTAATTCATCAGCTTTATACCGTTTTGTAATTGTCTAATTAGCAAGAGAAAGCGCTTTGAAATTTTTTATTAATATTCTCCAATAATTAGTATAAAACTCCGCTGCGCATAACTCTAGCACATATTACGTTAAATATCATCTTCTATATTGCATCTTCTGTTGTTACCCTTACAAATTGTTCTTTTACTTTAAAAATTGGTGCAAAAGAAAAAAAAATAGTACTCCAACTAGTAATTACATGGAATAAAGTGAAAGTGAACTAGGATGTGAGATAGGTTTTTAATGTATATGTCTTTTTTGCATTACGAAGTTTAATGACTTACACATTATTTAAATTTTCCATTGAATATATGATGGCTAATTAAGCCGTAAATTGATCGAATAAATAGTAGCCGAAATGTATATTTCTATATGATTAAATTTGATCATCTATTCAAACAATCTATTGCCAATAACACACTGCATCACACATAAAAGTAGAATTTATACTCTGATAATTACAAGTTCATTGAAAAGATGCGAGTTAACACAGCCTGACACTTACACTTTAATTTGTTACAATTTTACATAAATAAAACTAGAAGTTTAATCTAGGGTTTCAAGTAATTAATATACACATTAATATCATACTGAATCAGAAAATTTGTTTCTGGCTTATTATAAGTTGTATTATGCCCACATCTAGAAGAAGTACTAAACATACCATAATGGGTTTAACTTTTTGAAAGGATGATTGACTATTGTACATTAAGAATTCGAGACGACTTCCAGTAAAGACAATTTTGAATTGTAGACAGATATTTTAAGGTAACTCCTAACTTGAAATGAGAATTTCTTTAAAACTAAAACTACGTGTATCAAATATGTAAGGTTAATAAAGACTGAAAGTTTCTACAAGTAATAACTTCGACACCTGTGAAATTATTTCAGAGTAAATTTCTATATCAAAGTCTTTCACTTTCGATTTAGATCTCTAACTTTTTCTTCTTTTCCTCGCTCGATTTATTAAAGAAAAAAAATTAGAAAAACGTAAAATCTTAAAATAAGAGCAAGAGAAGAAACGAAAAGTTTACCGGAACTTTCCTCTCGTAGAGAAATAAGACTGTCAGTGCACAAAACTCTTCGAAAGGTTTTTATCTTCGAGTACAACGATGGAAGTTAAAAACACTAATGAATAAAAAGCTTTTTCAGTAAGATTTAAAAAAAATGATTCAGTAATAAGAAGGTGATATGTTAAAATGAAGAAAAGCACGAAAATAGTAGGAATCTTTTGGATCAATTCCTGTAACTGAACAGAAGCTTTCTTTAGTTTCTTTTTACATTCTTTTAATGGGATAAAATAAAAAAAAGAGCCGGAAACAAAACTTCTGTAGAATGATTGACTAAAATGGATTCTGAGAGAGAGATAATATAAATGTATATGACATTTTTATCTATATTTTTGGCAGCTATGGTTTTATGGTGATAAAGGGTAGAACATTTATATAATGAATGTTTTAAACTATACAACTATACAAAGTTTTTTTCTCTATAATTTTATATTTTTATGTTTTGAATATTTTTTTTACGTATCCTTACTGTTAAGCTTTTAATTTTTTATCTGGATGTGATTTTTACAAATACTTTAATGTAATCTTTACCTCTAATAACTTAAAATACACATTTATTTTAGTATAACTATTTCCGGACTAATTTGCTACCAACACGTAACGCGCCAAACATCTTTTGGGAGCAGTTTTCAAATAGCATCAAATAAAAATTTGTCAACCAGCAATATTCAGTTCAAGAGGACTGTTAATTCAACATGATAATAATTTTTAAAAAATGGGTTATTCCTCTTTAAGGTGACAGAACACGTTTAAAACTCAATTTTTGGTCAAAATATCGATTTTTTGTTTTTCAATCTTTTATATTTGTAAATCTGTTTAAATTTTGTTTCCATCTAAATTATAGAAGCCGAGTTACAGCTTTTTAAATATTACTTAATCATAAATTTCTCGGACCGGAAATGGTTTTCTGCTAACCGGAAGTGCCCCGAGTTGTTTGCTTACGTTCCTCTTTCATGGTATATGACATGAAATATTATAATTAATATACAAATATTTAGTCATAAATTAAAATGGAACATTTAAGAATAAATATAAATGTATTTGGAAATACATTTTTCCTTTTTTATGTTGAAAACCTGGCAGCAAGTTTGTTGTTTTGACTTTGTTTACATGTGCGTCTGATTTTCTTTTTGAAAGAACTGACAGCTTAAAAAAGTTTATTTGATTGTTTTATTCTGTTTCATTTTAACTTAAAAATGGTTAAAAGTATTGCTAGAAAGCGCAAGCGGCAATTTTATGGAAATAAATTTACAAAAACTTCGAAAAATAACATCACTTCAGCAGTTCCTGAATGTACTGCTAGCTCTTCAAAGTTAGGAAATGAGAGTTTGTTAACTGCAGAAGAAATACCTGGTCCTGTGTTTGGTAACAGAATCGTTGACCTTGAACTTATTGTGGAAGCTTTTGCTCAACTTTGCTGCCCAAAATGTTTTGCTGAAAAAGTAGAACTATTTGAGGATTCCAGATATGGATTGTGCTCCCATTTTACACTAAAATGTAAGTCTTGTGACTTTTTTCTTTGCATTTGCTTCATCAAAAAAAGTTGTAAATGCACCTGTCATAAATACGAGGCTTGTATATGGTATGCGGCCGATAGGCAAAGGTTTTGCTGGGGCATTTAAATTATGCTCAACATTAAATTTGCCTCGACTAACCAAAACTGCTTACAAAAATCAGGAAGCAAAGCTTTTAAAAGTGGTTCAGGAAGTAGCTGAGGAATCCATGATAAAAGCTGCTATCAGAGTAATGGAGAAAAACAAAATCTCTCATCTGATATTGTAAAATGTGGCATATCGGTGGATGGCACATGGCAGCGAAGAGGCTATACATCTATGAATGGCTGTGTTGCTGCAATATCAGTTGATACTGGTAAGGTGTTAGACATAGAAGTTATGTCGTCCTACTGTCCTACATGTAAGAGACTTCAGACTATGCCAAGAAATTGTGAATATGAGTCATCAAAAGCCGATCACATATGTCAGAGTAACTTCACAGGCTCTTCATCAAAAATGGAAATTGTGGGGGCTTCCCGAATATTTCTTCGATCAAAAAACCGCAGACTTCAATACACTCAATATTATGGGGATGGTGATTCAAAAGCTTTTATGAGTGTGAAAGACACTTATGGAATAAACAGTAAGACCAAGTTTGAGTGCATTGACAATGTACAAAAGAGAGTGGGCTCACGTCTGAGAAAACTGAAAACTAAAACTAAAGGACTGTCTGGTAAAGGCAAATTAACTCATAATTTTATCGACAGACTTCAAAACTACTACGGAATTGCTGTTCGCAGCAATGTTTTGGTAACTTAAATGCCATGCAGCAAAATGTAATTGCTGAGTTATATCACTGTGCATCAAGTGATAAGAAACCGATGCATGGTCAATGCCCAAAAGGGAAAGAAAGTTGGTGTTATTTTCAGCGGGGGGTGGCAAATGGAACAAAATGTTCCACAAAATATGCTGGTTTATCAAATGATGTTTTAAATAAAATTAAACCAGTATATTTATTTAGAACTATGCGACAAACAAATATTAAGCAAGTGCTTACATGGACTTACGCAAAATGCCAACGAGTGTTTTAATGGAATAGTTTGGCAAAAAGTACCGAAGGAAGTATTTGTTTCGCTCAAAACAATTAAATTTGTGGGTCGTATGATGCTATTATACACTTCAATGAAGGATTAAGTGGGTGTCTAAAGGTTTTTAATAAGATGAATATAGAAAATCCTGGAGTGTTTACCTTATGGGAATATAAACATTTAGATAAATGCAGAATCCGTGAATCAATTCATAATGCAGACCCCAAAACAAAGAAACACAGAAAAATTTAAGAGCACTTAAAAAGAAAAAAAATAGTGTTTTAAAAGTAAAAGATGGGGAGAATTATAAATCTGGTGCATTTTAATAAGAAAGTAAGTGTTTTTCTTGTAATCAGATGAGTTTAATGTTATTTTTGTCGTTTTCTCAAAATGAGTTTTTCACATTTTTTCTTACCGCAAAACACAATATTTCAAAAAGTTATGCTTGAATGAAATAAAAATTTTATATGTATGTTTTTAAATACTTATAAAGGGAATCGTACTTTCTTAAGATTTTGTGTTGAGTAGAAATTTTTTTATACAGCAATAAAGTAAAAATCACAATAGCTTTTAAAGAAAATGTCAACGTATAGAAGCTCGAAACACAATAACTTCCCACGTAATAGTTATATTATTAAAATAAGAGTCTATTCCCTAGATAAGGTTGTATGCTATATTATTCAATTTACAAAATGTCAATATATTTATTTTATTTTCAGTTATCATGTTTTGCGTAAAGTCTTATTTTTGCTTATTTTTTTTATAAAATACCCTTTTGACTGTAAAAATGTGCACTAACAAAACTTTTCTTGGGTATTTTTCTAATTTTAGAGACCCATTAGGTCATAAAATATGCATTTACAGGCAAAATTCAGGTTAATTCAAAAAATTTCTTCGAGAAGGTGCTTTTTACCTTAATAATATAGATTTTTTAAAAGCAAAAAGGATAAATTGAGCAAAAACGTTAATTTCCATGTAATAAATGAATAGATATATACGGTTATTAGGACTTAAAAGCAATAGAACATGCAGAATTTAGAAATGAAGGGTAAAATTGCATAAAGTATTTCAAAAATAAGAATTAGGGAAAATCTAAACTTATGATAATAATAATACCGATTGCGAGTTCTCTGTGGAATCCTTTCAAAAAGAAACGATTAAAAATTCAATAATCAGGATTAAAATTGAAATAAAGTGAAAAATAACTATAAGCTGCAATCGAAAGAAGAATTACACCTGATAGATTTACTACTGTGGCAGCAAAAATTTGGACCGTAAGATCCGCAGTAAAACAAGGCTACCAAATTCCTTATCCTGTTCTGTCAATTTTCATTTCCCAGGTTTACTTATCACATTTCATGAAGGATGAAATGAGTTAAATCTTAAATAAGAAATGAGGGAGAAAATCAAAATTCGGAAAACAAAATAGACAAAATGTACAAATTTGGTAATCATTCAAGTAGATAAAAATTAAAAGTAGAGTCCTCATATATTCTCTTTTAAAAAAGATACTTGTATTCACCAAAAACTGTTCAAAATATCCCTGTTTGGATAAAAGACCGAAGACGAAAGCTACAATGTAGATAATGGTTAGATTTATAAAAAAAAGTAAAATTAAAATCCTCTTAATGGCAAAAAATAAACCAATAAGAAATTACCTATATTATACGTAACATGGATTACAACCATATTAACTAAACATTAAAAAAACAAGCAAATCATATTGTAATGTCGCCCTATTTGGAAATCATCAACAACAACTTGGCGCGTAGCGTACTGATATCAAATGAGTGATTTTTTAACACACTCACAAGCTTCACTTGTATTTAACGGAATCTTAGAAGTCAATTTTCACCCACTTTAGAATGTTAGATTAATTCAGAATTTTGCTCACTTCTCCAGGACCGATGGCAATACAATAATTTAATAATTTTGTTCCATTGTCCTGATCAGGATCATCGGGACTAACGATTTCCCATTTTCAGATCTCATCCCGCAGCTGGCGACTCATTTCAGATCACATTTTCAGGTTTGGCAACTAAGATATTAAGTTATAACTGAGTTCGATTAACTATAAGTGGGTGCTTTTTTAGTTTTTTTTTATAAGCTATAATTTATTTTTCTTTAGATTTGTTTATAAGAGGGATTCACCCATGTAATGGGATCAAAAAATCATTTTTTTTTCTTTCATTAATTTATTTCTTAACATGTCTAGAATAGGGTGGTAAAAAGATTTTTTTAAAAAAAATTCAAAGTCCTTATAAAGATACAGCAGCTAGAATAAGCAGCTGCTGGGAGTTTTGAGTTAACAGTCTAAGGCAAGGCCTATTGTGTACACTTGGCTTGATATTACAGATACCTTTCTATACAAATATATATTCATACAAGTATAGACAAGTTTGTACAGGTTTAAAAGAAAATATCTGTAGTTATTGAATATTTTTTCGAATTTGCTTTATTCTTGGTTTAGCTTCAAAGAGCACAAAAACTACGAATTATTAATTTTCGCTATAACTAGTTGAAAAGGAAGTACGACAGATAATGTTCATCCTGGTCGTAGTAAGAAGCGAACGTTTAGTGGAAACCGTTTTGCGACCTAAAATGATACGGAATTTACATCAGCTTCTGCGAGAAAAATAGAAGCAGCATGAACATGGAGGTTCTCATCGCTGCAAGTTTCGTGTATTGCATTTAAGATTTTGGTTTTGTTTTTTGGGCCGTGGGTAGACTAGTGGTTAGAGAATCGGACTCCAGATCGAAGGGCCTGGGTTCGATGCCCGATGCCACCAAATACCCTCCGATTAGACACGGAGTACGTGCTCGTTAAATCAGTGGGTCCGAAAGTCTTGTGGTCTGAATCACGAGTGAAGGGGACTGAAGAATATTTCCCTCCCATTCAGTTTTATACCAAAATTGTGGAGGTGGAGGTAGGTGGTGTCGCCATCTCTTCGAGGAAATGTGCCGAGTTAACTGGTACTGTCACCTGTATGGTTCTCAATGCCTAGGCCAACGACAGGCGTACTTCTAGCCCTTGCCACGATGAATTTGGTGGGCCTCGTTCTAACTATATCAGACAGGTGGCATTAGCCTCAACACAGGATTTTGTTTCAGTATTTGTCATTATTTCTGAAACTGTGATATGTAAAAGTGATTTACCCCTTTCTCGTAGGGATGCAAAACAATAACGAATCTATGAATTCGCTGATTTGAACTGTTCCAAAGCATCTGGGTTTTGGCGTGGATGAGTGAGGGAATTTTAACGTCGCAATGTTCAGCTACACGAGTGTTCTTGGCGACGGACCTCGTAATTTTGAACCATGTTCAAGTGACATGGACGACACCTGAGCTGGCACCCTCTCTCCTAACTACCACACCACACCGACGGGAGGACGTTGGAGCCCTCGACACTACTAACTTGCATCGCTTCTATACACGGCAGGTCTTTTTGTCGTGACGAGACTGTCACGAGTTCGACACCTTGTCCACTAGGCTACAGCGACCACGCTACACTCTTGCACCAAGATAATTGAAATTTAAAAAAATTTATCTGTCATTAGCTTTAACGAAGGTTTTTAGGAGTTTTAAAGGTAATGACAACTGGGGGATGCTCCGTTGACCACACGAAGTGCATACTTATGTACAGATACATGATGAAACTCGCGTCTCGCGCTTTGAACGGTAAACGAGTGATGCCGTTCAACAAGAAATAATTGATACAAGAGCTGAACAATCGGCTTTAAAAGAATTGCAAGAGTAACAGAAAGGAGATCTCTATAGACCAGACATCACCGATTGAGGATACGAGTTTCTTTGTTTTAACCATACATGAAACTTGAAACGCATTTTTCGTAAAGCTGTTTTTTTCAAACTTGTGACGGGCTTTCAGCGCGTTTTCTTTTGTCAGTCCTCTTGGGGTTCTTTGGGGCTAGAATGGCAATTCTTTCCAACCAATTTGAGAAAATGAACTTGATTATACAAATTAGGAATCATATATATAATAGAAGTTTAGCGTGCGCGAGGTGGCTATGTGAGGTCTATGTGTGGAAGCGATTTTTATAGCGTTTCGAATACCAAGTCGGAGAATTAACCTACCCGTACCTGTATATCTAAGATAAAGATGGATATGAAACCACAAGGATTAGAGCTGGATAAAAGCCCCGTCAGTTAGGATAAAGAAAGTAGCTGTTTACTTAAGACAGGGGTGGCGAACTTTTTTGGATCAACGTGCCATTTTTTCATGAAATGATTAAGGAGGCATAGAGTTGGCGTCAAATAATTTTGACGTGGGATTATTGAGAAAAAAATAAAGCAATTCTTCAATTACAACGAAAACATACATTTTGCACAATATAGTAGTAAATTTTTTATTTATACGTGTAATTGGAATTAAAGTAACATTCTTGTGAATTCTGTTGTGATATATAAGATGACAAATAACTCGTATTAGGATAGTAATATGTTACTTCTAGCAGAATGCAAGCTGAATTGGAGCCATCTTCCAAACGATTTCTAAGTGAGTGTTTAATGTTATTCATGTTTGAAAATAATGACTCGTAGGCGTAGGTAGATGAAAATATGGTTAAAATAGCACCAGCCAGTTTTTTCAAACAGATAAATGTATTTGGAATCGAATTTAATGTATTCTCAAATTTCACTACTAGCATTTTTACTTATATTGCTTGTTAATATTTGTGTTTTAATTAATTTCAACTTTCTCCTTTTCAACAAATTTTGGAATCTATATTGAACTAGAATGGAAATCAATCAGAGTTGCACTTCAATTTTTTCAATTTAAAACCAATAGAATTGGGAAAAATTCAGTTTATTAAATGAAGTCACATCAAGGTACATAAAAAACTTGAGCGTTTCCGATAGTTCTTTGAAATGGGAAAATCTCGCTGAAAACTGCGACAGATCACATACTTCATATTGAACTTAGTTATTTTGAATTAAAATGCAAACCGTTTAGATGGGTGGCGTGCCCAAAATATTGTGTCGCGTGCTATCCATGGCACGTGTGCCACTGGTTCGCCATCCCTGACCCAGAATATAGCGGTAAGTGACTTTGATTAAGTTATGAAGAAAGTGCGTGTATTAGTGAGATTAGAATTAATCTGTAAAGTTAGATATAGTGGTCAATTACGCGATTATTTGGTAATACGAGTTGTGTCTTCTCATTCCAGATCTGTGTGCTTACTTTGATTATTATTATTATTATTGTGTATTGTGATTAAGTTAAGATCTTAATAAACAGATATTAAGATAAATGATATGTCTGGGTCTCCATTATTTCCTACAGAATCAGGTCGCTTACATAATGGAGAACAGGGGCACCCAAGGGTGGGTGCCTCACAAACTTATCTACAGCATATCTCAAGAACGATTCGACCGAATAACACATGTAGACGCACGGAAATAACTATGAATATTCCAAGGTTCATTATATTAGTATGTTTTTTAACAAAAAAACCATAAAATTCGAAACGTTTTCTTCAGGGGTCCACCAAAAATCCAATTTTTAACATGTTCAACTGAATAAAATCCATGCATTTAAGTTCACAGATAAAAACATCGTTATTTTTTTATTTCAGATAAGTCAATCAGCCGGAATCGTGGAGGAAACAAGTGCCCATTTTTTCGAGGTGGGTGTGTTCAGAGCTCTATAACTTACGTTCTATTTTATATTTTTGGCTAAACATTTATATACATACTCTTTAAATAAATATAAATAAATGATAAAAAAAACTTAAAGTTCTATCTTTTTTACTGGCCGTCAAAATAAATTCCCTAAAAGTGTCTGAAAAACCAGCTGTCACATGGTTGAATCTATTTAAATAATAATTGGTTTTAATAATCAGATTTTCTTAAATAATGACCTTTGAGTAAAATTAAATAAATATTTTATAATATAAGATAAATAGAAATCATATTTCTGGGATGATCTCAAGAATAGTAGAAAATATTTATCTCAATAATTCGCATCTATTCTTCGAAAGTTATTGAAATCGCAGCAAAATACCCAATGTTATTTTAATAATATACGTAAATGAAATATTTCGATAAAAGTTAGTTAATAAATTTTTCTTCGAATAACTGAAAACATACATAACAAACAGCGGTTAATGTTTAATAAGATTTAATTGAATTATTCAATAGTATTCAATTATATTATATGTGCTGCATCAGTGTTTCATAACCGTTTTATTGCCGCGGACTGGTCAACGTTTAATAATTTTACCGCTGCCTACTGAAAAGGAGACGTTGATTGTTTAAGTTGTTTTGACTAAACAATTTTAATTTAACAGTTTCAACTTAATTGTATTTAAATATGCCATCATAATAAAATACAGTTACACCAAATAATAAATGTAAGTTGATTCAACATGGGATATAAAGGGAATTCCATAGAAAGCCGCACAAACAGGAGAAAAATACAACACATTAAATAAAATAGAAATAATGTAATGTCTCTTAGGTGACTCGGTACCAGTCCGTGGCCAGAGCTCGGAGACAACTGTAATACAGCGTAAATAAATATTATTCTTAACATGAACAAAATGCTGAAAAAGTTTGCAATACATTAGGTGAATATTAAAATTTGAAAATCAAACTTTAGAAGTATATTTAATATTTGACTGAAAACAACAAAACATAAGAGTATTTACAAACTAAGGGAATTTAAAAACAAATAGTTTTTCAATATGTTTATAAAAGTTAATAAGAAATGATTTTATATAAATGAAGTAAATTAAATGAATTGTCCTTATCAAAACACCGTTTACCATTGGAGTAAGAAAAATAAAGAATATACGGTCATTTTCTTTAATACAAAATCAAATACATTTAAGCACTATTCTACAAAAGAATGATTACGAAGAATGAAATTCTATTTAGCTATATTGGGATAATTGGATTGGGCTAGATGCGATACTTCAAAATAATGCTCTTCATTTCAACTTTTTTCTAAGTGTACCTGCACCTATGATCAAATACAACACATAAACACTCTGAAATACTTTAAAAGGAAACACATCAAAAAGACACTTAACCACAGAAAAATAATCATCATTAACTTGTTCTATCAAGTTGATATTTTTTTCCTTGAATACCTCTCTTACTAAGGCGTGAGACTTTTTTTTGCATCATCAATTTTTGGAGAGAAAGAACTTCTTTATTATCTAAGTATTTCTTGAAACTACTTCTAGAAATGATGAGTAAATTAATGACGTTGACTCATGTTTAGTTTTTGCGATTTCCCGACAATATTCATAAAAAGAGGAAAGGCTTTATTGAATCTCTCAGAGATTCTGGAAGCATGATTAGTGCAAGAAAATTTTTGTTTAACTGTTTGTTTTTTAATGAATGTTTGTAAAACGAATGGAAGAATGAATTATGAATTTTTTGGTGATGTCCTGAAGTATTTATTTTTGTAGTTTAATCGTGTTTTCTAATACAGACTCCGAATTAACTTAGTTCTCTTTATCCAGCGAACTAGATCCTTTGAAACGCTTATAGCTTATATAGTAAAACTTTGTTCCATTTTCGAAACAAAGTGAATTGTGAATTATTAGATATATTTTTAAAGAATTTTCACTTTGGTAAAAATAAAATTGTTATAAGAAGTATAAATTAAGTTTAAAAAAGAAATTAATAAAATTTTATTTGACAATTTTCACAATGTTATTTATTTGTGAAATGTTTTAGGAGCAGAGCAATAGATAGTGATGGTTCCTTCTAATGTGTTCCCAGTTGTTTTCTTTTCACATTATTTCCTAATAGACGCCAGTACCTCATTGGTCATTGCTGAAATTCATCGCAAAAGGGATCAATCAATGATAAGTCAGTTTGTGGAGCAATATCATTGTATTTTACCTTGTATCTTACTCAACTCCATATCATTTCATATAACATTTAAAATATCAATACCACGTTTCTTTGTAATATGTTGGCAATCACAAACTTTCAATAACTCCGAGTTTTAAAAGGGAAAACTTGTGAAATAGTCCACAATTAGCAAAGCGAAAATTTATTTCACTGATCCTCATTTGTATTTTTAAATGTATTCATTAAAATAATTTGTGTTTTATACAGTTTCAATGCGAAGGAATTATTTTTAATAAATAGTGAGAGTTAGCTTTAAAAAGCTATATAGATGTCTTTAATTTAATTCCAAAAAATTGCATTAAAATATTAATTTTCTACCGCATTATTAAATGAAATTTAACTTTCAACTACTACTATTGTATTAATTATATAAAAAATTATCAATATTCCTATGACAAAAAAAGTAGCAAGCGACAAAAAACTAATTCTTTTAAAAATTAATTTGTTAGTAAAAAAATAATAGAATCCAAAACCAATTTTTAAAATTTATTTTGCATTTGCATGTGTAATACTTTATGAATAATAATAACATTTGTTAAGTGGCATATGGGTCAGCTATTAAAATTTTAGGATTCTAGCAATCCCAAAAAATGTGTCACAGCCTAACTTAAATACTGTTCACGACGTAAATGAATGAAATTATCATTTAGAAAAATGGCACATGTAATTAAGATTTTTTTTAAAAAATCATATGTAAAATTAGAATTTAAATGATTCTTAAGTTAATATGTTACATTATATATCATAGATATTATTTTTACGAGTCTGTTTTGAATTTCATTGATATTCTAAATTTACCATATATTCTTTCTAGATACTACTTATTTCCATCAGTGGTTCATTTTATGTTTCTTTGTGGGGAAATATTGCAAGCGAAAGCATTGAAAATTGTGTACATATGTTCAACAAAATTAATAAGTTTAAAATACAAGTAAAATTCCACTTCTATATCTCATTTTAATGTTTTTTATCATACATTCTCTTTTTATATTTTAAAAAGCTAAATCATGATCTATGACCTTGTAATGATCCATATTCACACAAGTTGTTGTGATGCAAATTAGCAAACAACCAGAGGTCCGGTGCACTTTTTTGTGTGTCTCTTCCACGACGCAATTTGTCTGCTCCTCGTGCATTTCCGTCCTCCAATCCATAAGTCAAGTGCATATCTGCCAGCTCAGGATTTGTAAGACGCTCCATACTCATCTGTATGTGATGACACCTCAAATAAATGCGGTAATGTAAGTTTGTTTTCTTAAACACTTTTCTGAATAACGCTGCCAAGCGTCAAGCGAAATGATTCTGGGACACCCAGTTACTATATAGCTCCTTGATAGAAAGTTACAACTGTACACTTTTTTCAAAGGGAACAAATCCATGCGATGTAATTGGCTTTGAAAAAAAACTATAATAAATAACTTGCATGCAAAATATACTTCTAAGTTTTTAAGAATAACTAATTTATATGCTTTACATTTGCTCATATTTTAAAAAAACATTTTTAATTTTTTTTTCATACTCAAAAAAATTTTATCGTAAGGAAAACAAGTATTTTTTTTCATACTTTACATGCGAAATACGTGATGAGTAAATTTGAACGATTGAAAAGAAAATGCTTCATTTTTTGTTGAATTAAAGCCAGATGGTTTTATGTTTATTTTCGAAAATTATATAAACACAGTGAAGGAAATGCATTCATTTCAAATATGTGTACGTAAGTTTCTAAATTAAAATTTGTATGCCAATTTCTAAAATAAAATTTGTAATCCCGTTTCTAAAATATAATTTGTATGCACGTTTCTAAAATAAAAGTTTAAGCAACAAAAGTAAACTGACGAATAACTAAGCTAACAAATGCTCCATCCAATTAAAGATTGTAAACATATTTTAAATGAATCTGAATTTCATTACAAAGAAAATATATTTTTAGGGTTTCAAAAATTCTGGAGTTAATTCAAAGATGATAATCATTTGTTTGGCCTCTGGGATGGATCCTGGAAACGTGCAGAGTACAAAAGAAAATGTACTTTCTATTCAAAAAATAAAAAGTTCCTTCCTGAACAAAAATTTCCACAGACGCTTTCAAGGATCAATTACATAAAAAGGAGAAATTTCGAAAGAATTTGGTTGACAGGCATATTTTCTTGTACAATAAAGTTTGAAGCAGACGTCCAAACAAGAGATACAATGTAAGATAAATTTTCTGTGACATGTTTCACTAAAAGAAAATCTTGAAGATCAGAGATATGCAGCAGTTTGTTGATGTTAGTTATATATTCTAATATAACAATGTTACTTTCATTTGAGCAATTCAATTCTTCAAACATAAAGAATTATCAGTATCGCATTATTTAACACGTAATTTTATTTTTCTAAGAGGCTAAAGTAGCCAATTCCTTTTGGTCGTAAATTGTAAGCAATAGTAGCTTAGAACTTTTGACTCTCTTTGAATATTATTATTAAATAAATATATTCGAATATTTTAATTTTATTTATGTTCCTAATCTCATTTTCTCAAAAATATGTTCGAACTAAAATAGTTTATGGAATATTTGAAATTTTGTTTTATTTGTATAAGTCTATATATTTTTAAGTAACTTTCTTTTTCTGATATATTTATATCTTGTATATCTTACAGAAATTATTTTTCAACAGTGTATAACATTATTTACAAAATTACTTTACAGGTTAAATACTTTCGACAATCAAGCTTTCAATATAACAAGCTAAATATTTTAATTAAAGAATTAGAAATGCATAGATTTTATATAATCTTTTAAATTCATAAAATGATCAATTAAAGCTAAAAACATTTCTGAGCATCGAATGCATTTTTAATTTTTGAATGCATTTTATTGTATTTTTATGATATTTTTCGAAAAGATATTTTCCAATTTTAATTTCATAAACCTAAAAAACAGCCATAAAAATTTTAATTTACGTTTACATTTCGATTTGTGAAAAGAACTAGATGAGAGACCGTTAAAAATTCACTGAATATTAAATGGATGATATACTTTCATTCTGATATTAAATTTGAAAAATAAGTTATGTGATGAGACACACTAAAGATATATATCGAGGCAATTACGAACATAAATGCAATGATAAAAAATTCTGAGTAAAAAATTAAAAACAATTTCTATAGTAATATTAATATCGTTCATAATTTGCACTTTGAGTTCATATGAAGGCATCAAGTGCTTGACTAACTAGTTAAAAAAACTGAATTGCACTAAGCATTAACTCAGCGTTTCTCAAACTGTGGGCTCCCGCTCCCCTTGGGTGACGTGACAACTCTACGAGGGGGGCACGTGCATATTGAAAAGTTGAAAACAGAAGATTATTTGAAAAAAATTAATTCACTGAAAGTAAACAAACAAAATACATTCTAACATAACAAAAATATAATATACATTTACACTGATATATATTACAGTTATAAATTTATCAGTGCTACACAATGTACTTCAGAATTAATAGAACAATACTAAGTTAAGGACGATTAATAATTACCAGTGACCCCATGGAATTGCATATATAAAATTATGTACAAAAATTATATATGAAACACTTATCTTGATTATTTGTACGGTTTATATTAAACCATTTTACTGCCAAATAAAAGTTACGCTAGTAGCATCCCAATGCCATCCGTTTTTCACACGTTTTCGCGCGGATAATATATAATTGGGGGGGGAGGAATAAAAAGCAAATAATTTGAATTAAGTAAATCCTTCGCAAACATTGTCAAGGTCGTTTTATTGCATTCCAAAATTTTATGGATAACAGTGCACAACTCTTACTTCGGAAGGACGTATATATATGTCAGAGGAAATTAATGATTTGGCTGAGCGAAACGTTTATATACGCCGGTGGCACGTAAGAGTTTAAAGTCGTATCGTATTTTTAGCATCAAAGTATAGTATTATTGAATTCCATGCATTGTTATTGTTTGAAGGGGGCGTGATGAAAATTATGATTGGATATTGGGTCGCGAATATTGAAACTTTGAGAAGCTCTGCATTAACTAATAATCATTTACTGTAATACTGTTTTATAATTGGAAAAACTGAAATTAAATAGTATTTTTTTCTTCGGTGAAGAATATTTAAACAGAAAAAGTAAAAGAAATACAGTCGAATCTCTATATACCTCGTGAACCTCTATTTTGCGATTTTTTCGACCTAGCGAACTTTTTCCTGGAACCAAAAACATTTCACGATTTTCTTCGTAAAATAACCTTTCTACAGCGAGGAGTATTTTCTATGTAATGAACTTTTTCTCTTGTGATTCAAATTTTTCTCTTTATTTTTGAAGTATTTCTGGACATTTCAAATTATTCTCTCTTTTAACACGTTTTATGGTAGTCATAAATTTTGAACTGGGTTTTATCGCCTACTGGTTGAACTAATTCACCGACGTCAATATAATTCTGTGCGTTTCATCCAAGAAGTACACTTAGCCTCCATTGTCCAGTTCAGTAGAAACATATTCGATATCGCCTTACACCCACAGTGGAATTGTCTCGTGTGCCCATGTCCTTGAACTAGTCCCTCGTTCATTAATAGCGTCAATAAGTCGTACTGGTAACTACTTTTCTTGTAGCTCGAAAATATCAAAACGTAACTGCTTGAGCATCAAAAAGAAATTTAATTCTTCAAGAAGTGGATGAAGGCGTCAAGAAAAAGGGTATTACTTTAAAATTTGATATTCCTCCAAACAGCTATCAACAATTGTAAAAATTGAGATAAGCTAAAAAATTATGATAAATCGAATTCTTTTTCAAAACGTTTAAGAACATGTGGCTATGAATGTGTTGACGATGTAGTTTTGAAGCGGATTCACACAATGCGAGATAAAAATGTTTCGTATTGGAGAAAGCTCTTCAATTTGCGAAGGCATTGAGTTACGACCAATTTCTAGGTAGAAATGGATGGCTAGAAAAATTTAAGAAAATATTGAAAAATACGCCTAAAGGGATTTTTGGTGGATTGCAAAAACGTGAAGTGTATTTTGAAACAAAGTATTTCTCAAACAAAAAGCTCAAACAAAATTAACAGATTTTTTTGAGTAATTAAATTTAAGGACGTACATGGTGATGTATGTTCAGAATTCCTAGCTGTAAAAATTGTATGTTTAAAATTACACTAGTGCACTTTAAATTAGAAAATATCCTTAAAATTTGTTAATTTTAATATAATATTATTTTCATAATGCTGAAAATAAAGCGTATTTTTCGACATTCTTTTTTCTTGTTTTTCCTGCAGTTTTTCTTTTGTTTCTTTTGATAGGTAAGATATATACAAAATAAATAGATATTAATTTACAAAAAGGAGTGAAGAATTACTTTTTTTTCAATAGATATAGTTGATGAATTCAAAATTTGTTTTATGTGGCTTATGAAATATATTGAAAGATCAACCTCTATATAACAGAATCTTCCATATAACGAGCTTTTTTTCGGGATTTAGCGACTTTGTTATATAGAGATTTGACTGCGTTAAAAAAAACTTTGTAAATTTTGTGATTTGTGTTTTTTTTCATGTGTTTTCTTAAAAATTACACCTATTAAAAAAGTATTTATGACTGTTTAGTCTAAATCATTTCACTTTTACTATTAAAAATATATTAGGAACTTAATATTTTACAGAAACATCACTTAAAATTCGTTTGTCAAAAATCGTCAGATTTACAGATTACCTTTGTGACGGGCTCGCGCGTCTTTTCATTAACATGTCCTTTTGGGTTCCTTGGGGCCAGAATTAAGGGCAACTCTTTTTCAACCAAACCAGGAAGTAAAACGTGAATGAAACATGCAAATTAGAAAGCTTTTAAATATCAGAAGTTAGAGTAAGCGGGTGGTAATTTGAGAAATGTTATGATAGTCTGATTCAAGTGTGAAGAGTTTTTGAAACGTTGACAGCCAAAAGAATTTACCCCTGACAAAGAGCCTTTAGTTCAAGGTGCATACCATTGCACTCCAGTGCACCGCAACTTCAACTAGGATCAGATTGATCGCTACTTCATTCGACATTAAGGTAGGAGTGACTATTTAATATTCGGATATGTGATAACAGTGGAATTGAGCTTAGGCGAGTTAGTTATTGATAGTGGTCCGGGTTACGTTATTGCGGTATTATATATATTGTGTGTTTAGCCACCGTAGATTCTCTCACATATCATATTATTATCTAATATGTTAGAGGTTTAAGTTTAAGATCTTAATAAAGACATATTAAGATAATGACAGCTTCTAGTTCTTCATTTATTCCTACACCTCTTGCTCTTGCTGATAATCAAGGAGTAGGGCACCCGAGGGGGGCGTCCTTACACCTTTATATTCAATTAATAATGTTTAAAACATATTAAGGACTTTATCAAGGTAACGTAATTTTCTTCTCATGTTTAACTTCATTTATTTTGAAATAAATATTAAATATCTGTTTCTTTCACAAATATGCAGGCTTACAAATTGATAATACAATATATATATTTATGAAAAAAAATGGGATAAGAGCAAAACTACTTTCATTTATCAAGAACAAGGAACAATTCTGCTGTCCAAAAACGAAATAAAGCATTTACAGAAACAGTCGTCATCTGTAATCAAACTTCCATCATTACTAGGAAATCAAATAAAACTTCCATTTCCTTAGTTGATTACAGATTCAATAAGCGGAAAAAAGAAGTTTTATTTTTCTAAGAAATATACTCTTGTAGGAAAAAATACTTTCAAGTAATTTGGATAACAAGTTTATGATGATAACCAATAAACAGTAAGTGCATTTCTTTTTCCTTTTCAATTCTCTCGAACGTTAATCTGAACCCGTTCCTGACTCGCTTAGATGAAAAACGCTACAGGAAAAAAATGCATTAAATTACTTTTTTTCCCCTTTCTAAAATCAGAATTATCTCAATTGATAAATAAACAGAGAATTCAGAATTTTTTTAGCTCACCTAGTAAAATATCTTATCAGTTTATCTGAAATTGGAGTAAAAAATACTAAGTGCCCATCATGTATATATATTACAAAAATATATGCAAATTAATTTCCTATTCCGTGGTTGCAACACAAAAATTACTTTAATCTCCTCCGTAAGAGTAAACATTATTTTTCGATACTTCAGTCTCATCAATTATACTCTTGTACCAGTGATTCTCAAACTTTTAATACTCTCGACCCAATATTCAGTCATCATTTTCATCGCGCTCCCCTCCATACAATAACATTGTATTGAACTCAATAATACTATACTTTTACACTGCTCAATACGCAATTTCTTTGGCCCCCAAACTTGTAAACGTCTCCCCCCAAAAAGCATTAATTTTGGACGTATATATACGTCTTTCCAAAAACCGATCTTTTTGTCTGCTATCCATAAAATGATTCCTAAGGCTTTCTAATCAATTAAAGGACCTTCCCAGTCTTTAACGGATTTACTTATTTCAGAGGATTTTGCTTATTTATTCTTTTTCCCCCCCAAAAAAACCCAAACAAAAAAACCCCATCTACTGGAAACCCTGGCATTGGGGGGAACCGCCTTTTTAATCGGCAGTTTTAAGGATTTAATTATAAACCGTACAAATAATCAAGATAACTGTTAATACAAGCCCATGGGGTCACTGGTAATTAGCAAACTTGTTCTTAACTTCCTAAATCAATAATAAAATGCATTATAGAGTACAGATACTTTTGTATGTTCTTCAAATTTAATTTTATTAGCATTTTATTAACTTTATGTATAAATTAGAAAAATTGTCTAGTATTATATGCGTTTCTCTCAAATTCAAATCATCAATTTTTGGGGAGGATCCCTTTTTTTTTTTTATTTTAAATAAATGATTTTAAATAAAAACATATGATGATTGATTTAAAAAAACGTTATATGTGTAAAACTTTAAGTAGGCCCTATTCAATTTCTTTCACATTTGATAATGTTACTTAATAAATTATATACGATGAAATACGTTTAACGCAAAAATGCTTATCAGGAAATTTTGGTTATGAAATAATACACTGGTCCTGACACACTAATACATCATTTTATGCTCTTTTTTCTCTTAACACGAAACGGAAATCGCTTAACACGAAAATATTTCCCTTCTGTAAAGGATTAAAATACGAAAAAACAACAACTGATCCGTCGAGATTTAAAAGGGGTTTGAAATAGAAAGAGAGGTGGATTTCACATGTTTCGTAGAAAAGAGGTTAACTTGCCTTTGAGTTACTCTCAAAATAGCCTGTGACATGAACCAATTTTGTTTACCTAAACTACTTTCGCTCTCCATCCCCACAAATGCCACATAAAAATATTTCATCTCTCATCAGTTGGCTTTGAAATTCGGTGACGAGTACATTGCGGTGTGAGTAAAAATCAGTGAGTTTGGATCACACTTTTTTTCTACTTTAGAAGATTTGTTTTTACGAGCACAATGACAAAGAGGGGGGAGCAGCAATTATTTCGATTAAAATCCTTAATGCTCTTGATCAAAAAAAGACGATGGAAAAAGAAATCTGTAAAGATTTTGTATACTTCTAAATTTTACATTATATTTTATTAACTTCTAGTGAATGTTTTTGTTTCATTGTTTTTTATTAAATACATGCATATATGCGTATCTAAGTAAATAAAAAAGTACTCTAATAATCTTACTTTTGTTGAAATATATATATATAGTCTAATTCTCTACACACGAGAGATGAATATCCAACAAAAACAAAATAGAAAAACACATAGACAGTAAACAAGCACGCAATAAAAGACACATGAGCAATCGAAATTCAAACAAATGGATGCTGCAGTATAATAAACATTGCTCTGACTCAGTACAGCTTATATATAAAATAATTTATATAAAAGTAGGGCTAAACATTTTTTGTGGCCAGCCAACCTTCCCCTTTTATGTTAATACTGAACAAAAACCTATTGAAAAAAATGGATAGGAATATTTAAATCCATTACAATATAGAAAACCTAAAGTTGCATTTAAAAATGCAGAGCCGGCTCTAAATCTGAGTGCAATAAACAAGTTATTGCGAATATATATATAACAATATTTTTTAAATGAAATTCTTTTTACACGAAAACATATTTCAGTCCGCTCAGTTTCATGTAAAGGGTGTGTTTCACTGTATATCCCAAAAAATAGATAATACAGCAATTAAAATAAAATATGCAGTTATAGCATCTTAGAACAGAAACTTTTGAGCGGGGATCATTTGTTAAAATAGCAATATCCAGTAACAATGCCTCAATCAAAAATTTGAAGCTGTCTATTCGTTTGTCATAATACTTCCCCATAAAGCATACATAGATCCCTATAACTATCTCTCTCTGATGGGAGGATAAAACCTAACTCTCAACGTGACAACTCGCTATTCAGAATCTCTTGTGAGATAGGAATGACTCCAATATGCAAAGCGGATAGAACTTCAATAATAAGATGATCAATTTTGGGGATATCATTATTATTCATTAGTAAATATTAAAATTAAGATTAAAATTATGTAGAACTAAAGGAACGCGCAAGATAAACCTTTTTTGCATTTTCTGTTTCTTTTAAGTACATGAATATGTATACTCTAATATTTTTTTTAAATTTACTTACATTGTAAATGTGTTCAATATCGTTTTAAGTATATATATATGTGTGTATATGATGGCTTTGATATAAATGTTAATATATTTGTTTAAACAAGTAATATAAAAAATTCCTAATTAGATCAACAATGAAAAACTTGTTTTTAGTTTTTTTTTATTAAATAGTTACAATTAATATAAGTATGTATATACTATGACGGAATCCCAATAATAAGCGACAAAATAGAGAAAGCTATTTTCCTTTCTATATAAGGTGTTGTACTTTTTGTGTTACTTTTTATTAATTAATATTATTTAATTATTCTAATAAAATAGAATACTGAAAAAAGGAATCACTTTCTCAGAAATTAGGTTAAACCAGGCGGGAATCGAACACCTATGGATTAGAAGTCCAACGTGCTATCCACTGGGCTACAAAGACACAACGAATGAGTTTCCTTTCTAAACATGCTGTTCGACTATTATTTTTGATACTATTTATTCATTTGTACTTAAATTAATGACTTAATACTTCAAAAAACGTTATTAACATCGTATCATCCATTCCAAGTTTTAAAAAATGTATTTGAACTTAAATGGATGAATAGAAAGTATTTTATTAACGATTGAAATTTTGAACAAGATATATATATATATATATAGGGAGAGATAGAACTAATAGTAGGAATTAGAAATCACTGTACACATCACCAATTTTTTAAACTAAGTATTTTTTCTAGGAAATGATAATACATTAAATACACCGAAAGTCTGTGACTATTGAAGTACACAATTTTTTTTGAAGAGTCTTTTTTTTTGTTCAAGGTTTCCCAATACCCTACAAATTTCATATTTGCCGAAAAAATTTTGCTTTAAAATTAGTTTATGTAACTTAGAAGCTTTATCATTAATTTTGTCCTGTTGAAAAAATCCGAAAGCCAAAAGATTCTCAGTTAGCTCTGAGAAACAATATTTCACAGAGATGGAATACTACTGAAAATGTGATGCATCTAAAAATCAGTCCTCAGCTAATACTGCAATTAGACTTCAGAATACAAGTATTTTGAATTCAAACATTGTAGATAAAATCGAATACTTCCTTGATGTACCAAACTAAATTATACTAAATATATTTTAGTACTATATTTTTGCATTTTAAAATTGTACAAGAGCTAAGACTTCCTAAATTGCTGATTTAAAAATGAAAAAAAATTAAATTTTGGGAGCAATCCGGCCTTTTTTAGCTAAAGTTAGAATTATTATTATTTTGTATATAATTGTTTTGTGTTAAAAACTTATGTGGAGTATTAGTTTTAAGATTAAGATGAATAACCTGTCGTTGTAAACAAATGCTATAAATATAATGCAAAAATATATTTTTGAATTTAAAAAATTTTTCAGTCATATTTAATTAAAATAGTGTTTTACTGTATAAAACATACATTGGAAAATATATTAAAAATTAGAGCTTTACGGGCATTAAAGTTTTTGTTTTATGCTTTTACAAACTTTAAATTCCTTTTTTCTCAGACTTTTTTATTTTGAAAAAGTATAAGGGTTTTCTGATCCCTAAGGCTTTTTTTCTGTTCATCATAAAGTCTTGAAATTTTTTGTATCAACTCCCACATGTCTGTTCTATAAAAGTTAGTATGAATTTAGGGCTCAGATATCTAGTTAATTTTCAAAAAATGCTAAATTTACTATTTTAAAACTTTTCGTGTTTTTCGCAGGTTTTTTAGAAAAATAATTATTAATAATCAACAAGAGAATATATTTTCAAATCCATAATAATTTTTGTTTGCAATAATCTAAGAAGCATAAGCATAAATAAAACTTAAAAAGACTAAAAAAAATTTTTAACTGAGCATTTTATAAAACTTTGAACAAACTTCAAAATTTTAATTTTTTAAAATTGTGAAACAATGCTGGTCAAACTAATGTTTTACTTTAAGAATCAACTTAACATTAAAATCTGAATATAAAATATAAATTATTTTTATTGTTACTGACTCCAAATTCTTTTTTTGGAAAAGGTACTGTGCATCCTTAAGTCTGATGTATCAACGTGAAATCAGAGAAAACGTCGCTAGTGTACGCTTTATGATTAAATACTGTTTCAATAAAAATAAGAATCGTTTTAAGATATGATCCTTGTATATCAGAAATAAAACTTTTACAGATATTATAAAATTAAACATGAACTGCGTCAGAAATGTTGTATAAAGATTAAAAGACATAAAAGTATTCTATCGAAAAAATACACAAAATACAGTAAAAATTTGCAAAGGTTAGGAAAAAAGTGAAGCAATATTGTTGTTAAAGGTGTTTTATGATGAGCGTGTTAACTGTTTCTTTCGTTTGTTGCCCTTTCTTTCAAATGTTCTATTTGTAGGTGCATTTCAAAGCATTATAGAAGTGGGCTATCTTGCTAGCTTTGGCCTTTAAAACCACTTTATTTGTTTCTATAAAACCTACCATCTTACAAAGAAAATATGATTTTGTGGATGCAAGTTCTTATATTAAGTGATTTGAAGTAGAGCTAAATAAACTAGTAAGGAATCTTATTGATGTTTGCAAATTGTCGTGCACGTTTTGCTTGCTTCAACTTTGACATTTTGAAGAGTTCATTTAGAGCATCGGATGCCAAACTTTTGACTTCACGAACCAATAAATTCATAATTTATATCCCGCAGACAACCAATAAGATTTTTTAAGTGTTAAATAATATTTATAAAAAAATATTGTGATCTAAGAACTCATAAAATGTAGCTAGTTAATAAAATGAAACTATTAATTGTAACCAAATTATATGAAAGCTTTATTAATAAACCATAATATAATAAACAAAAAAACTGTATAAATAAAACAATTAAACAATGGTTTAAGTATATCAAACTTTTAGCATTATTCATTCCTAGTCTGATGGATATTCTTGCTTACTTGAAATAAGATTATGGATATTTGGATCAAAGGCATTTGCTACAAGATGGAGAATTGCATTTATTTCAATCTGATATCGGGCCATGTTTTGATGGCTACTAATATTCTGAACCAACTAATATATTGAATATATTTTATATCAAACTCAATACATCCATAAGCCCACCTTTAAATGCTTCAACTGATATACATATTTGACATACATGAGAGTGAACATTAGAAGAGTTTGAAACGAGATGCGATAAAACATGTAGCTAAAACAATGCAGACACAGCAGTACGACTAATTTACCGTGGCATTATTCTATGAAATGGCGTTAATCTTAGAAGTAGCGTTTTTATACATTTTGACGTATTGTTACGAATTGAATTATGTTTCAATACATCTTAAAACTTAACAACGTGATAAGTAAGTATATTCCACATTTTTCTGGGGACCAGCGAAATTTTCTCATGGCCCAGTAGTGGTCCGCGGACCACCACTTTGGCGACCTCTGATTTAGACCTGTGATTTGTTTTCCTTAACGGGCGAAATTAGACTGTGAATATAAAGTTGCATTCTACAATCAAGAGAAGTGATAAAATATATGATTTATCCAAGGAGGTGGGCCAAAAGTATCCTATTACAGCTCAGAGCGATACTTCATACGCGCAGGATTCATAGTCTGATATTCGTATGTGTGAAGAAAGTGCGTAATATTTCAATATTTTTTTAAATTGGTGACTTTGTTATTCACATTATATTTGCATATCATACTTGTATTTACATATTATCAAGACTTTAAAAATGAAAAAGAAAAGAAACTATCCAGTTCACATTTGATCAAGTTTATAGTAAATTTTCTTAAACTATTTTACCCACAAACCTTTTAGAATTCAGTACAGTTATCGAAGACAATTATGACACTAGTGTCAATAGAGAAAAGGAATTGTCTCTTAAACAAAAATTAGAATTAGCGATAAGTAAAAAAGTTTCAACAAACCAAAATACAATACAGACACCAGCTGCATCCAAAACCATCCGACGAGAAATCGATTTATTTGAAGATGAGATTGATTGATTTATTGAATATTAACGTCGCACTTTTCAGCTACTCGAGGGATTTTGGCGACGTCCCACGTAATTTTGAACCATGGTCAAGTGACGTGGACGACACGACTGGCACCCCTCCTAACTACCACACAAGGGAGGACGCTTTCAGCTCTCGACAGATTTAACGTGCATCGCTGCCCTACACGGGTCTTGAGTGGTATGGGCTCGAAATCGTACAAGCAAGCACGATCCGAACCTATACCACTCGGCTACCACGGCCACATTTGAAGATGAGAGATTTGGAGATAAATACATGGAAAAGTATATTGCGTATTGCTAACGATACTACCAACTAGCGTAGTTGCCGAAAGAGCGTTTTTGACGTCTGGTAATTTGTGCACTTAATTACATTCCAGTCTTAATGACAGTACACAGTTATGTTTTTTAAGATCACATTTCACAAAAATTGTTAATAGTACCACAGACTGAATAGTGATATTTACATTTTCTTTTTTCTTTTTTGTGATTTAAATAAATAAAATGTTCCTTTACTTTTTTGTGATTCATTACATATACAAATTTAAAAAAAACATATAATTTTTTA
>BMAV01002860.1:0-13396 GCA_019973955.1 Trichonephila inaurata madagascariensis
CCCTTCCTAAAAAAGTCCTCCTTTTCAATTTTTTAAAAAGATCTTTTAAACCGCAGAGATGAACCAAACATGTTTCCAAAATGTCGAAGAATGACTGAAACAAATATCACAGGAAATAACAGTTTTCAAGGGATTTTTGCCCTTTGTCAAGTAAATTGAAGAAAAGAAAAATTTACGTTGATTTTATCGAAAGAAATGCCTGATAATAAAGTCGATCTTGTCTGTTTGAAGTAGAAAGAAGACTGAATGTATACTTAAATTATAATAAATTGACAATTGGAAAACAACATGATAAGAAATTTGTAAAAGAGGGGAAAAATTATTTTTAAAAACCATTTCAAAATGAAACGTTCCATATGAAAAGCTGTTATTTTTGTTGAGTTTACGTTGTGCTATCCTGGAAGTAATGCGCAGCTGAAAGAGTTTTTTCAGTTGGTAATGATTTTTGTGAAGTGACTAGTGAGAAATCAACATTTAATGTTAATATTTTAGCTACCATGCTTACCGTAAAATTCAGTATGAAGGATATTTTTTGCCCAAACTTTCATATATTAAAAAAATGATATGTTGAAAAAAAAAATAGTTCAATGGAAAATACTCGTTTAAAATAATAAAAAAAAAAGAATAAAAGGGAAATTAGAGTATTTTTTTGTTTGAATTAATAAAATTTTCATTATTTGTTTATTTTTCTTTAAATTTTTTTGTCCCCCCTTTTCATTGTAAAAAAAAAAGGTCACTTTAATAATTAGGGAAAAGATTTATAGATTTTGACTAATTTATATACCGCTTCCACATTTGGCGACAATTCCATATACCGCTTACATTTGGCAACTTATTGTTAAACCTTTCCACATTTGGGGCAATTTCAGACTTAGGATAAAAAATTAAGGTGCAACCCTAAACATAAGACTTTGGGATTTAAAAAAAAAAATTTAGTTCTAATTTTTAAAAATTTTATTTTTATTTTGATAAAGTAATACGTTTGAAAGTAATGATACGAATTAATATTATAGCAATACGTTTAAAAGGTGATGATACGAATTAATATTATAGCAATACGTTTAAAAGGTGATGATACGAATTAATATTATAGCAATACGTTTAAAAGGTGATAATATGATTGTATATCTTCGTACACACTTTTATTAGTTAGACCTGTACCTATAGAGACGGAATCTTTGAAATATAATGATATGGGACTCATCCGAGGTCCCGTAAACGAAGAGAAAAATTATCCTTCAGGCTCTTTAATTAATATCCATTGAAGAGCAAGATTAATTCTAGCAGCCACGAACCGGCCCAAAATCAAACTCAAGGATAAATTAACAAAGGATAAATAATGTTTTAAAACAAAAAAAAAAAAATACAAGATTTATTGTAGATTAAACTAAAAATGAAAAAAAAAAAAATTAAAAAATTAAAAAAAGTTTTTAAAAAAAAAAGATTCTTAAGAGGGAAAAAGGGGTTTTTTTTTTAATAATGTTTCGAATAAAAAAAGTAAAAAAAAAATAATTTTTTTAAAAAATTTAAAATTTTTTACAAAAAATTATTTTTTATTTTTGGTTAAAAGGGCGTGTTTTGTTTTTTAATTTTTAATACCGCGACAAACAAATTCATTTTTTTAAACCAAATGATTCCTTTTTTGTCTTTTAGAAAAGTGTATTTAACTGAATTCTGCTCATTTTGTTGCTAATCGGAACCATTCCTGAACAGTTCATAAGTATTGTAATATCTTTAAATACAAAATTAGAAGCATATGAAGAATTTTCATATACATTTGTAACTATAATATCTTTTTCAAGGCTATACTCGTGAATATTTTTATTTTTTCCTTTTGTGTTAGTCTCAGTTGTATTTGTTTTTTAAACTTATTTTGAAGGTATTTTAAACTTGCTGCAAAACTAACTTGATTTGGAATTAGTGATTTTATTTTTGCTGAACCTTTGGAATTTTTTAAAACAAGAGTGATCACTTTCTAATTACTAGGGAAGTATAAACAAGATGGTAAACCGAAAAATTGTAAATTTTACTATTGTATGAGATTATTATAAATATCATTAAAAATGAATGTTGCATCCCCGATAGATAAAAAAATTCCCATATGATTCAATTCAAAGATAAAGTTTAATGTTCTGGAAATAATATGTAGTTTTTATCCGAAGAATATTTTTTTGATTAAACCAAGGAGTGAATGCCAAATATGAAAACAATTATTTTGTTTGCTGCAGATGCTGTCAATGTTTGCACGTCTGGTGTAAGAAGATAAGCATGGGTGACAAATATTTTATCTCTTCTATCAAAAAGAGGTTTTGCTTTCTCCCTTGTCAAATTCTCTATCTACATTCTAGCAGAGCTTCTGTTACACCAATATTATTCAAGTGACAAATATTACAATATTGAGTTTTGATGCACAAAAGTTTTGGTATTATACGTATTATATATAAATAAAACAATTACTAATTAATATTGTTTTTAAAAATGACTTTTATGATAGCATTATGTATATCAGAAGTAATTATCAATGAATAGAAAGGAAGAGAGAGCAGTTCTACCTGCAGATACATAAATCCATTATTACTATAAATATTAAAAATGAAGTAAAAGTACATTTTCGAGACATTCTTAAGTTATGATATGGTAATTGTATCTGATCATGAAGAGGAAAATATCTGTTTTATCTACACTATTAAAATTCGAAGGTAAACAAATGTTTTTATCTATCTATGCTTAATGCATCTATCTTCTCACGAACCACACCACGCAGGAACTCACCAAAGGTACCAAGAGACGGGGAATGATCCTAGGAAGCCGTTTTCACCATTTATATTGCGATATTGCAATTATTTAAAAATATATTAAGAAACTTAAAATGCTTAATTGTTTTACTCCTGCGTGTTGTTTCTTCCGCCAATCGGAATGAAGAAACGGGAGTTGAGAATTTTTTTTTAACTCCAACGTTTTTAAAACACGTTCGAATTTTTTCTGTGAACGTCAGACAAAAAATAACTACAAAATCGGAAAGATTATTTTTTTGCCACGATACGGTAAAATTTTTTAAAAAAAATAATGAAATTTTATAATTTTTACGATTTTTTTAATATGATTCAAAATCGATACGTTTTTATGAAAATGATTTCAAAATTGTTCCTTTTACATTTTCTTTCTCGTTAAAGAAATGATATTCTACACTAAAAAAGTTTATGCTTTTCTTTTTTAGAATCAGTCATTTAAAGCATTAGATTTATAAAAAAAACGTTTTTTACAATTTTTCAAAAAATACTCAAAATTTTAATTAGATATTTAATAAATTCGCTCTTTATAAAAATAATCTCAGAAAACTTGTTTTCCCTGCGTACAACAATATTGTTCGTAATCTGTACAAAGATTGAAAAATTGCTTAAGAATTACAGTTTCTTAAAATTTTTTGGGGTTTTTGTTTTTAACCCCTTTTTTGGGAGTTAATCAAAAAAAATGTAGTATTTTTTTTTCATTTTGTATTTAAAAATTACTGTAGTTTTCAAACGATATGTGAAGTTTGAAGACATTGATTTAAAAATGTGAAGCCCTAAAAAATGAAAACTTTAACGAAAAACGCAATTTCACAATGGCCAAGGGTTTGGCGGCGAAAACCTGTTTGGTGCCAAATGACAATCTTTTCCCTGTGCACTTCACGCTTGATGAAAGGTTACATTAGAAAAGAGGATGCCTATAAATAATGAAAATATCCAGATTTGGCGAAACTGAATATCTCTTCTTTTTATTTTAAAGGTCTTTTCATTCCTATTTCCGCGAAGTTCGTGGGCCGGCATAGCGCTTGAGTTCTACCGATTATATCCGGGTTGAAAACAAGATCATCGCTTAATTTTTATGATTTTTTAAAAATTACTGAAACTTTTATTCGCGCATTTACTAACTTCTCCAGCAATTTTGTAATTGGAAAGATAATTTGTTTCGCCACGATATGGTATGTGTTTTTCCCCACAAAACAACGATACTTTGCATACTTTATGATTTTATATAAAATTCAAATTTTTAAAAACTTCTTTATTCATAAAAATAATTGCATAAAACTTTTTTCCCGTGTATCGAACATTTCAAAAAATGCTCACAATTTTAATTCAACATTTAATATAGTTGTAAAATTTAGTAATTATAAAAATATATATATTTTTTGTCTTTTTTCAACATACAACTATTTTTAAAAATTTACGTTTTCGTTTTCGGGGAATAAAAATATTAATGAATATTAAAATCGGGGAATGAATATTAAAATCGCACTGTTCACCTACTCCAGAGCTTTTGGCGAGGGACTTTGAAATTTTTCACCATGACTCGAGTTTTCACCCATCTCTCCTAACTACCATACCACATCAACGTTAGGATGTTTAAGCTCTCGACAGATTCAACGTGTATCGCTCCTCTTAACAGCAAGTTTTCAGCGGTAGCCAAAATTTTAAAAGAGCAGTAATAATTAATTGTAGGAAATTACCACGAAAATTTTGTAATGACTTCAATATAGAAATCACTCACACACACACCAGGAAGGGCTAGTAACGAGAGGGGAAGGGAAATTAAATTTCCATGACAATATGTTATGCATTCAAAAATGTTCGTGCAACGCCGGGAGGAAATAAACCTGTCTGATAAAGAAAAGAAGCGAACGAATTTCGAAACAGGGAATTTTAAGTTATATACTCGGTAAAAGCCCGGGCAACGCCGGGATAAGCGGAGGAAAAAAAGTAATTTTGAAAAAGAATATTGGAAGTGCTGATTTTGTGAAGGGAAGGGAAAACTTATAAAAGTCGACAAAGCCCGTCCAACGCCGGGCCATGCAGCTCGTAAATGAATAATTTCTCTGAGTCAAAAAAATATTTAAGGATAAGCTTCTTTAAAATTAATACTTTTCTTAAATTTATAAATAGCAATAAATTTAGAATAATAATCCATTTTTAATAGCAATTCTCTAACGATTCTACTCTTCTAGTTTCAAAATAGTAGAACCAGTGCTTTTTGAAAACTTTCTAGAGAAAAATTTGATATAATGATATTAAAAATGCAATCATTTTCATTTTTACCAAATAACATGAAGCATACGAATACACAGAAACTTATTATCATACCATATCTTTGTTTTTCTTTAATACTATTTGTATATAAAAGTATTGCATATAAATAATTATATGTACTAGAAATATACTTTGATATTTTTTAGCGAGTTGAATAATTAATTTGGGAAACAATTTATTTACTGCATCTGTATTAATTTATTCTTCATAACCTTCTTGTCTCAACTTCATTTTCGCAAATTTACTCTGTATTAGAATTACGCGAGTTTAACAATACACAACTCCATTTAAATTTATACCATACCATACTCCTATTCTATTAAACAAGTTATTTAATTTATTATTTGATTTCTTCTTAGAGTGTTTATTTCTTTTTGAAAATACTCTTGAAACATAAATATTAGAGCTTAGTAAGCTAATAAAGAATTAAAGTGAGTAGAGAAGTAATAAATATTCTATGCTATGATTTGTTTATTTTATTTGAAGTAATATTTAGATGACAGGCAAATATGAAATATCCATATCTTAGAAAGATTTTCTTAGTACTTTGGAAAGGAATACGAAGTGAAATAGATTTATCTCTAAGAGAAGAATAACGAATTTGTTGAATAAAATGTTTTTTCTTTTATCGAATGATTACCTTTGAATATTTTTGTTGAAGAACCATTACAGGAAAAAATTTGAAATTTACAATCATTGGGGGTTTTTGTTATCTTTTTTTAGATTCATTGCGACCGAAGAATTTTCTCAATATCTAAGTTTTCTTGGAAACTAAATGAGAATTGAAGGTAATCTCTCTCCCGTGTGTGTATTTTTATGACACATTAATGAAATTCGTAAATAAATATTTTCTCAGCAAAAGCTTACAAATCTAATCATCAAATTCAAAACATATTTTTGTTCCACAAACAATTCAACAACAATTCCATTGCACAGTTATTCTAACATACTATTTTCGAAGTACGATAGAAATTCTGATTTATTATTAGAAAGGTTCAGTTTGTTTATTTTTTCACACGTTTCTTTTAAAAACTAAATCTTGGTAAGAAAGTTATCAATAATATGAAGTATTTTTAATCTGCCTTCAGAGCAAGAAGCATGAATTTTTGACTTGAAATATACCTGTGATACCGAAATATACAGTAGACTTGAAATATACCGATGATACTGAAATATACAGCAGACTTGAAATATTCCACAATGTATGAAGCACTGTTAAATAAAAAAATAACTGTGCATAAAATTAAAAAGGGTATGGAAAAATTATTAAACGTAAGAAGCTAATTATTAATGATTATTTTACCACATATGGTGTTCTCTAATATAAATGTGTACAATTCCCTTATTGCAAAAAATTCTAATTATTTTCTTTATTTCTGTATATTTTAAATTAATGTATTAGGTAATAATTGAAAATATTGATTTACAACAAAGATACTTGTATTTTCCTTGTGTATCCTTTTTGTAGGTAGCTTTATTTTAAATTTAAGTGTTAATGTATTAGGTGTGCTGGAATGTTCTGCCCGTTTCGGTTACAATAAGTATGCACATAAGAGAATTCTCTAAACTCATGTTTGGCCATGTCGTTTTATATCATTGGATGTATATGTACAGACCTAGCAAAGGATTTAAAACAAATATGATTCATGTCAGTGTTAAATGAGACACGATAAATGAAATACATAGCTACTGATGAAGTTCATTTATGCCTCTGTGTTTTGTACTAATTCCAACAAAGAAGAAACGCTACAGAAGTATGTATAAAATTTATTTGATGTGTTTGGTGAAATTACAGTTTCTGATAGAATATGCAGAAGATGGTTCAAAAAATTTTATGTAAGTGATTTCGACCTTTCTGATAAGCCCCGCTCTGGACGGCCATCTTTGATCGACGATGATACTGTCTAGATCATGTGTACTCAACCTTTTTTCCCACCGGGCCACATACATATGACAACTATTTCACGCGGCCCGCAACATGAAGATAAATGGAGGGGGATGCTATAAGCTTAAGGACATTTAAAATGCGGAAAATTGATCAAAATATTAACTCATTATTTCGGATTTTATTTTGAAACTATATTTAACTCTATCACACTCCACAAAATAGTTTTTTTTTTTTTTACCCAGTTATGGGATAATTTCTATTTTCCTTCATCAATGATCCCAAGCCACCCCTCCCCCCTCCAAATGTTTTGTTTCTGTTGCAAAAATTATTATTATCATTTTTTTTTAAGAAAGCCAATTTATTTCGTCTTGAAAGAGATCCTCAAAATACAGAGCCATTGAAAGATTTGTGCTTAGTGGTATAGTGACGAGTAAAATTATGTTTTTTAAATATATCATTTTCACGACGAATCAAACAAATTGTTGATCCATGTTTGTTTTTCTCAACGAAATAGTCAAGTTCTCAATCATCTTGGAACAATATATATTCTTTGCATATTTTTCGTTTGGTAGACATAAGGGTTGATTAAAATTTAGTTTTACCCGTAAAATGGTCGCTACTCCACTGTTACTGGTTATCAATAAACGTTACATTATTAAAAGAAAGAAGTTATCTCGGAGTTATTACCAGCACTACATCGATAGCAAAATTTTGATATGTGACTGCTTAATTGATGGAATTTTTCGTTAAATTTTTAACGTATTGTTCTGAAGTAATTGAATTTGTTAGTGCAACGGGCCGTGACCGGGTCACTCAGAAAGGTCCGGTGGGCCACATGGCCCGCAGGTTGAGTATCGCTGGTCTAGATCCTGTTGTAAGTCGGAGGACTCTGGTGTTAGGGGTTTGAACAAAGATTAGAAATAGTAATTCAAACACAATTTTATCTTCACTTTCCCTTAAAACACTAGTCAACGCAAGGGAGAATGCACTTAAAACATTAAACCTGAGAAACAATTACGTTAAATTAATTTAATTATTAAAAATAAACGCCTTTCTTAATATAGGAGTGATCTTGGTTTAATGCTTGTATTAACTTTGAATATCTTTTAAATTGATTTATTGAAAGACCTATCGTTATCTTATTCACGCTTCTATATCCACTTTCCACCATCATCGCCTACTCTACTGCAAACACTTAAATATAAGTTCTAGTTTGCATTTATCCCGTCTTCTTCACACAAAAATTTTTCAACTGAAATCACATAAATTGGATTACCTTTAAAACATCTTTAAGAAAAGGGTTTATTGTAAGCCTTGAAAACAAGACCTCTACAACTTTAAGCCAAGTTGAGCCTAAATAAAAAGCTGCTGCGTATATTTTGGAACACTTGAACGTTGTTATATTTCGAGTAGTAAAACTGAGTGAAGAGCTAAATTCAGAGAGGTATTGTCTGTAAATAAATAATTTAAAACAACATTGCGGAGAAAAGAAGCCAGAGATGTTCAATAGGCAGGACATTATAATGTCTCATGATATTGCCAAACCATATGTTGCTTTGAGGATTTGTCAATCTTGAAATTCTGTCGTATCCACCATATTCTCCGGATCTAGCAACTTCCAATTATTAAATGTTTCTGCTCTTACAAAATTTTTTGCAGGACAAAAATTTAAAAATGAAGAGAAAAGACAAGCACTAGTCCAATTTTTCATCTCCAAGGATAAGGCATTGTTTAACAATGGTATGCAATTTTAATTTGGAAAAAGAAAAAAAAACAATTATATTATTTAATCCTTATCTACCTTAGATTTACTGAGTTTTTCATGCAAAAATGTGTTTTGGATCACTACATTAAAATTAATAATATACATAAACAAAATACTCAACTTTGGAAATTTAATCCATTAGGCTAATTATTAATTAAAGATATTCGACTATAAAATTATATAAAGTTAAATATAAAAAATGTTTAATATACAAAAACATAAGACACAAAAAAAGGAATTAACTATTTTTCGGGACAAAATGTAATTTTGAAATTTTATGACCAATTTCTGCTATAAAACTATTGGCCTTCTCGCTAAAATTTTCATCATAAGAACCCGTGCGCACAAACATTTGAAGGAGGACTTCAAAGAATATTCACTGCAAAGTATCGTCAGAATATTCGCAAAATGTTTAAATGTAATTTTAAAGTAATACACTTTAAGTATCGTAGGATAAAGGACAAAAAGTTTTTCAAGCTTTGAAAAATTTATCATTTTGTTTCATTCTAAAATCGGACAGAACTTTTTGATATACATATCAGAAATCATTAGATGAATCGGCTGCATCAAAATTTCAACGAGTAACTAGGAATAGGCCTACGATCAGTACCATTTTAACTACTTTGATTATTGTAACACTATTGCGTATCTAAAATACTTTACATTCAGTTTATTTGTATTAAAATTTCCACAGTTAAGAAACGTAGAACAGGAAAATTAAATTAGAAAATTCAAGAACTTTGCTTTCATATATTTTGTTTAAATTTAAAATAATTTTTTCTAACTTGTTTTTAAGCTATTTCCCTTTTCCCTTGAAGGTATTTTATTTCATTTTCTTATACTTAAATTCCATCTTCAACTCTACAAAAGCTCTACAAAATTTTAGCATCATAGATAGCACATGAGGTGCTAATTTTTTTTCAAAGTCCATAATGAATTATTCTGCAAGAGGTCGTATAAAAGAAAATTTTATTCAACCACATACTATTTAAACGAGCACTAAAAAGTTTATGTGAAACTTTAAGAAAGGTTTAAATAAAAGATGGAAAATTCTTCTGAAAGTTTTAGAATGCCATTCGTGTTATGCATTGAAATGAGAACTTAAAAGTAATCTATTTTTAGTATGTTATGGTTGTACTTTGTTTCGTATTTTATACATCTTACTGAAAATGAATTAGATCTGTATTTAAAACACATCTTAAATATTCTAAAGGTAAGCCTTCTTGGGTTTTAATAGAACAATAATATATTAAATATGAAATTATAATACATTCAGAAAATGATATGAAGCTCAAAATTGATACCTTATAATTGATTTGAAAATCAAATATTATTTATAAAGGGATTCGGCTTAGAAAATTTCATTTTAATTAAAATATAATCGGAAATCAAACCAAAGTAAGTGAAACGATCTGATGAAGCAAAAAGAATTTCATATACAATAATATTGAAAAAAATATCTTTAAAAGTCTATTTCATAGAATAAAAGTATATTACAAACCATATTATATAAGTATATGCAAATTTCGTAAATTATTTACACTTATAACATAACCTGAATTGAAAATAAAATAATTGAAATAATTCTAGCTTCCTTTTTTCTGCATGTGTTAATTTAGGATAATTTTGTAATTTACAAGACAAGTATCGTTTATGTTCTTGCGAAAAGTAGAAGGTAAAATACACACACACCATGATTGTCGAAAATGAACATCTTTAAAAATTTTCTAAATGTTTGGATTGATGTAATAAAAATCTCTTATTTGAAATTATTTTATATTTTATATTAAAATAATACAATTAATTATGAACATATTTTAACACTTAATGCAAAAAATGTGATTTATTTTATATTAATAAATATATTATGCTTCATATGCATATTTAAGTGTGATGCCAAAACTATCTGTAATCATAATAAAATTTTAACAAATTTGTTCATACAATTTATTTTTATTTATGACATAAATAGAAAATAGTTGAAAACGATTTACTGAGAGTGATGAAAAAGGTCACTGGTTTCAGTTTTGTTATTTCCTTTAGAAACGTAGCTATAAGAAATCAGATCACAAAAGTCTTAAATGGACCCCCCTCCCCCTTCAAATATGAAATGGCAATTGTAGTTTTTAATCAATTTAGATCCCATGCGTGAAAGAAGATTTTGAATTTGAATATCTGTGTTGTAGGAGATGTGTCATTTGTTAAAAGAGCTTAAACTTCTTTTTACAGGAAACTTTCAAAGGAACTTTATGATAAAGTACATATTGATAGTTACTTGCAAACTTTGCTTTCATATGTAAATACAACAATAAATTTCTGAGTGAAAATATTTTAAAGATTAATGCTCCCGAAATATCTAAAAACAGTAATAAAGAAACTAATAGTTGTTTTTTAGTATTTAATAAGAAAAATATGATATTCATAAACAATAAACATCATCACAGATATACATTTTATGGGCCTAAATTTCACAAAAATTCTGTTAAAATCCTTTGTATTACTAATAGATATTATTCGCACGTTACTAGTTCTGCAAGGAATTTACAGATTCTTCAGAATACTATTAAAAATTTTAACTAAATTAGTTGTAATTAAAAAATTGTAACAGTTCGTTACCATGGTCTATCGTGTCCACAGAAATGTCCCGAAACTAAAAGTTATGTTTAATTTAAGTTGAATCTGAATCGAGATTCCAGTTTAAATAGGTGCAGAATAGTTAATTAAAAATTTTACATTACAAATATAATAGATGGAATATATATAATGGAAAATTTTTAATTATGTGGTAAGAAATTAGAATTTGCAACCTTAATGCAGTGTGTATCTGAAGCGATTAGATTTATTCGTAGTAATACCCTTTAAACATAGGCAGTTTAAAGAATTTTTAAAAGAATTTGATGATCTGCCTTCTGATATTCTTTATTACACAGCAGTTTGATGGCTCAGCCGAGGAGTTGCCCTTAAACTTTTTATGAAAATATTTGATGAAATTGTTACATTTCTAAGTGACTGTGGTAGAAATACTATAAGATTAAAAGAAACAAGTTTCCAGTGTGATTTGGCTTTTCTCACACACATAACAGGCCATTTGAATGACTTAAACACAAAGCTACAAGGAAAAAATCAATTCATTTTTTCAATTTATAAATAATGTAAAGGCAGTTAAAAAATATGTTTATATCAAAACCAGCTGAAAACTAAAAGTTTTGCTCAATTTCTCTACTGCCAAAAAATGCATGAAAAAATTTCACACATGAAAATGCAGCATGAGAAACAAATTCAAATCTTGCGCAATGCATTTGATGATCGGTTTTTAGATTTAAAAAAGGGCCAAAAAAATTTATTTCTCTTCTCAATTTTTAGTTGGTATAAATATAATGGATGAGCGCATGCAGTTAGTCTTACGTGAATTACAGAATTCTGATTTTATCAAAAATCAATTCAAAGAAAAATCGATATTAGAAATTTATAAAAGCTTACCCGAGGATTTTTCGTGCTTAAAGTAAAATGCAGCTGCATGTGCCACTTTCTTTGGGAACACTTATATTTGTGAGAAAACTTTCTCACTTATGTATTAAAAAAAGAAGCAGAAGAAGAAGAAATAGAATAGCAGATGAGAACCTTCCTTCTGTTCTACGTATTGCCACAGCAAGTCTTAAGCCTGACGTAAGATCAATAACTTCAAATATTACGTCCCAGTCATCTCCTTAAATTTTACCAATTTTAAGTAATATTTTTTTTTCAAAATTTAAATTGAGTTCTTTGAATAATTAGCAAAATTTTTCCTCTGTTATATAATTTCAAGTTTACCACCTTTTTAGCAGGAATCATTTTTTTTTTTTTTAGCTAAAGTATTTTAATCATTCCGAAAGTGTTTCTTCCATTTGTCAACTGTATATTGTGTACATGAATAAAATAAGTAAAGTAACAATTGATATAAATTCGTATTGTCATAAAACAGTGCTTTCACGTTTATAACATATTTGCCATAGCTTAATACTTTGGCCCTCGATACGATCCAATTAAATTGTTTGGCCCCTCATTCTAAAAATGTTGTACTCCTCTGCAAATATATGTAGAAGGGGAGGCAAAACAAACAAAATTCATACATATTTTTATCTCAGTTAATGCATGGACAGATAAACAGTTTGGCTCTGAATATTAATGTTTGGGATAACAGAATTTTCCCTGGATTCAAAAATAAAATACAAAAATTCTGATCAATCTTCAGATAGATAAAAAAAAAAAAAACTTTTACATATCTGCATACATATAAAAGGGAATGCATTGACATTGCCACTCCAATTTATGCTATAAAACATTCCGTTTTATATTTGAAAGAGTTTTCAAAAAATTTTACGTTTGATTTGATTTGAATACATTTTGTTTGTAAATCTGCTGCATACTTCTTTTAAATATTTCCAAAAGATATTTTGTGAAAGGCTTGGTTATAAAATTTGAATTTGAAAGTTGATGTTTCGCAGGTATTAAATCCATACCTTTTAAGACTGCAGTTTTCTAGAAATACATGCATCTACTATTTTGTAAAGGAGCTGAGTTATAAAGATAGATGTGTCAAGAAATAAAAAAAAAACATCAAAAAGTGATAATAAAACATGCCATTTCTCAATCATAATAAAATTCGCACTCAGTTAATTTCCCTTTTAAAAATCAACA
>BMAV01002861.1:855-12853 GCA_019973955.1 Trichonephila inaurata madagascariensis
CATAAGAAAACGTATTTAAAACCATAAGAAAACGTATTTAAAACCATAAGAAAACGTATGTAAAATAATTTATCACAGACCGATTTCACAGTGTAAATTTTCAGTGCCTGAGCAACACTCGAAATGTGTCGGGATGGTACGTTTTGCTTGTCCGAACTCAGCTCGGGAAAAGCAGGGAAGAGGTTAAGAAATGCTAAATAAAGACCTTGATGCACATTAAATGTAACAAAGCTCGCTTTCATCACGTTGGCGTTGCTTAGAACTTTGGAAAGTAGTGTTCCTTCACAGAAGTCATCCAGTTTGCTTGCTTAGTTTCAAAATTTCGAGGTTTGTCAAGGCCAGTGGTCAAGGTATCGGATCATGGCAGGCATGTCATGAGTTCGAGCCCAGTACCGCTAAAGACACGCCTTGTAGGGCAGCTATACACGTTAAATCTGTCGAGAGCTGAAACGTTCTCCCGTTGATGTAGTGTGGTATTTAGGAGAATAAAATTAAAAAATTTTATAAAATTTTATATATTTATATAATTAAAGTAATTTTTTTATTTTATAAAATATAAAATAATTACAAAAAATATCATTTAATTATTAATAAACCTTTCATAAATAAATTTATTTAATTAAAAAATAATTAAATGAATTGAAGAAAAAAAAGTTGATCGCACGCGTGGTATCGAACCCTAACCTCCAGCATAGAAAGCAGACGATTTACCAATCAAGCTACGAACTCGTTGNATTTTAAAAAATAATTAAAGGAATTGAAAGAAAAAAGTTTTTCGCGTGATTCGAATTTGGATCCAACCGCATTGAAGGCAGACGATTTACCAATCGAGCCACTGGGCCGGTGAAAATTTGAAACTTAATTGTATAAATGCTAAGAATGAATTTCGAACGCTGTTTTCTCCGAACTGACTGGCCATTCGACGGAATTACATTAAGGGATGAACACCCTAAAGGAGTACTTCTATTACACCAAGTCTCGACCCGAAATGAATTTCCTTAGTCGTGCCCTCTCCTTGTAAGATAAAAATATATTTAATTAGAAATAGAAATATATTTATTAATAAATTTACTTAGGTAATTGTATTCTAAACAATTATTGCAAAAATTCACAAAATTACTTTGTTTTAAAATGTTATCAGTAACTAAATCATTGTTTCTTTTTGTAAAATTTCAGATAATATTTCAAAATATTGATAGATGTAGGTTACTACACCAAAAAGGTATTTTTATATTGTTAAAATCAAATGAGTCTCTTTTATCAAAAATATTACTTAATAGCACATTATTCTTAACATTTAATTGAAGGTCCAAAAAGTTAGCTGACTCATTATTATAATTAGCTTTTACTAATTTTAAATAGTGGGGATAATAATTAAGGTTACGAACAAAGTCTACTATATTACTAAATATAATCATGTCATCTATGTATCTAAAAAGTAAGAAGATTCATAACTAATTGTTTTATTTTCATAAAAATGCAAGTACATATTTGCTAAGCAGTTACTAGCTGGGTCCCCTTGTGGTAAACCTTTAATTTGCTGATAATAAGCGTTATTATGGAAAATATAATTTTCTTTTAATACTAATTCTATAATAGAAATATATTTATCATATTTTAATATCCTATTTAGAAAGTATTTGCTATATGCTATTTTAAGAATCTTAAACAGGTCTTCTATATCTATGGAGTTAAATAAATCTTCAAAATCATAGGTATACATAGAAATAATTTTTTTACCTTGCATATACTTAATATAACGTCTATACTATTCTTAACAATAATAGAATTATCAATTTTGTCTAATGTAGATTGAATAATATTTTGTAGCTTTTTGCCCGGAAGTGTAATATAAGTTTTAAAACCATTCGTAATAGTTATAAATTTAATAGGAATTTTATGAAATTTAGGAGTTAGGAAAATATGTGAGTGAATATCTAAAATACGTAAATCTAATTTTTTTTTATAAAAGCAGAGATTCGATTAAAAATTTCTCTTTTGCTTGAATTAGATTTTATAAAAGCAGAATTATTTTGAAAATGCTTGTTTAGCATATTAGTATAAAGCCATTTGCAAATAATTGCACAATTACCCGGTACTTCATCAACATAAACAGTGATGAAGTTCTTTTGTAGGTCTGAAATTTGGTTCTTAATATTATTGTAAGTTATATCATTATCAGTTTTATAGTTAATGTTCAATAGCTCATTTAATACTTTGCATAACTCATTAAAAGCTTCAATAGGAAGACTGTATTTAATAGCTAATTTTGTATATATGTATATAAATCTACAATGTATTTTGTCTGTTACCTGTTCTTGTTTGAAAATAAATCCTTTTTGGTAATAGAAATGCCCTTTAGATTAAAATGGATTTATATTTTATCAAACAGTTACTTTTGATTTTTCTATAATAAATTACTTTTTCAATAAATTCCAACTTGGATTATGCATATCCTTTTCTATGGATGGTACATGATTATCTGTGTGTGCGACTTTCATTTCTCCTCCTCCTTTTCTGCTTGGAACGCCCAAGAAGCAAGAGGCAGTCAGAAATGTTTTTTAAGGTTTAAAAAAGTATTCAGGATGGTTAAGATAAAAAGTAATGCATACTTAATCGTTTGAGAGAATGACAGCAGTATCAAATTTCAACAATGAGTAACGAAAGATCAATTCAAAAGGAAAACCATGATTTTCAAGAAAATGGCAACTGTAATATTTTAAACATTATTTGATTATTGCATTATATAAACATTATTATATTATCTATGTCTGTATATATGAAAAATAATGAAAACAATAATTATTCTGTTTTAAATTTTCACTCAATAATTTTTTTGTTTTGTTTCCAAATCTGATATAAAGGTACACGCTTTTTTTGTGTGGCCCGCGAGATCATAATGTTTTTCCGCAGTGGCCCACAAGGTCATATATTAGGGTTCGATACCCCTGATATAGATGATGACACCACTAATCTCCACAATTTAGGCATGTGCTAGAGGGGAGGGAAATATTCTCCAGCACTCTACACCCGTGGTTTCTGCTGTGAACACCCACAGGACTATCGGACCAACTGATTTTTTGCTCACCTACTCAGAGGTTATTTAGTGGCATCAAACCCCCCAGGCCCTAAAGTCTGGAGTTCGATGATCTAACCACTAAGCTACCCACGGCCCTTCCCGCTTGAAAAATTCGAATGAAATGAAGTTTATATAAATGTTTTTTTGAGATATAAAAGTTCTTGAGTTCATGAACATGTAAAATGTTCCCTCCTGAACACTTGGAACACAAACACAATAACTAGATTGCATATGTGTAACATTCAAGATTATCTATGGAAATTCTCATAATTTTAACTATTTAAAAATCTGTTATAAAATAGAGAATCGTCGGTACTTAAAACATTTCTACATTGAATAAAAATCAAAAAGTGACTTATGTACGAATAACATCATTTTGTATACATAGCTTTAACATTCTTAAGGTATCCGAACACGCTCACAGAGTACTTTTTTAAAACATAGCATATTAAACAATATAAAGGCTTTTTTTTATTAGGAATCAATACTAATATTTAACTAACAATATTTCTAAGAAATTTCAAATTACACAATTACAGTATTTCTATTTAACTAAAAAGAAATGTCTAAATTTGCAAAAATCACTATTATAAGTGAAATTTTAGCAATATATTTTAAACATTCAGTGGGAAAAGCAATACACCTACTTCAGAAAAAGTATTAATAAAACAAATTTGATGCATTTATCTAGAGAATGTGCTGAAACTTAAATATTTTATTAAAATTTTAGAGCTGATTGAGTAAATTTTATGAGAAATGTGACATTTTTTTAATGAGACCTTTATTTAAATAGCATACAATAACTAAAAAAATATTCATACACAATAAGGAATATTTTAGTACATTCTTAAGAAAGTAATATAAATATCAGGTTCAAAAAGTTTTATAGGAATACATAGATAACATTTTGAGTTATCAGACTCGGCGTGATGAGTATTGAAAAATTTAAATGTCCATTTCTGTTAGATTAAAGACCTACTTCCGGTTTTTTTAATTTTATAAAATTGATTGTAAATTGTCCTCTAGATAGCTTAGAAACCAAAAAAAAAGTAAATTTTGCAAATCCAAAAGATAGTTGTATTCAATGAAATAAAAACAAGAAATATGTGCTTTGATCGAATTTACTCATTTCAAAGCGGATACCTTAAATACTTAACCGACATACACCACTTTGTTGGACTTACCTTTCAAGTACCTGCTGCGAATCGTAGCGCAAAAGTGTGCCATCCAATATCTTTTCGTCTGACTCAGGCTCATTTTTTTTCACGTCCTCTCGTTTTATCTCAGTGAGATCTTTTTTTTCTCGGATGAGGACGTAAAGATTGGTGAAAAATGACTCTTCATCCCGATGATGTGCACTCGCAGCAGATGTGGATCAGCTATCGGGAAGTCATTTTGCTGCTTCTCTTATTTCCCCGGTCACAACTAGATAGGTCTGCTTTAAAAGTTTAAACCTTTCTTCTGCATCCAAAGGTAATAAACATCGATTTATCGCGCACATTAGGGACCCTAAGATCGATCAAAAAGAAACAAGAACAAATTTATGCTAAGTTAGCATAAAAGGTGACATTCTTTTTTCCTTCTGCTTCGGAAAAAAAAGGTTTGTCACGCAAGTTTCATGGCGTTGTAATATCTGATCTCAGAATTTTTTCACATACATTTGTGATACAGCCCCCTTTGGTGACCGTATCTTTTCAGCGTGAGCTAGAGGTGTAGGGTTTACGAAAGGAATAGACATTTTAAATTCTTAATATGACTTTATTAAGAATAGAACTTAAATGTCTAAATAAGTGAGAATCTAGAATGAACGAACACACACAATGATAGTTAAATCGAATCGCATAACTTAGACCACTTTCTCTATTTGATTATTTAATCCGCCTACTTGCACTTCTAATAATATATTACAATCTTAATATCAAATAATCAGTCCTACCTTAATCTCAAACTTAGTTTCAATCTTTATAAGGAAACGTCTGGGCCCGCGTGTAATGGTATGCACCTTGTAGTAATGGCTGGGTTTCCAGGTAACTTTACGATAGGCTGTCAATTCACGCTTGTATCTCTTCAAACATAACATTCCCCAAATTGCCATCTCGCTTACTGAGACTTCTGTTCTTTTAAAAGCTATCTTATTTGCATTTCTTGTTCACATTTCGCTTCTTGTGTTTTGGTTGGAAAAGAGTTGCCATTAATCTTGGCCACCAAAGAACCCAGAGGTTATGTTAAAGAAAAGACGCGTGAGCCCGTCACGCATTGGACGCAAGAAGTAGATATTTGGATTATATAATTACCAAAAATTAATAATTTGATGTGTATATAATTATCTAATTGAACTTATTTCTTACATTTTAGATCTAAATGTATATATTAAGACAGTTAAAGTTATAAATGTATTTGTATAAGAAAATTGTTTACTAATATAATAAAGCACATCCCTTAATAATAATTCATTAAAATGTTTAATGCTTTATCAACTAAACATAACCTTAATATTTTTATTTTTGTAATATATTCATATTTTAAAATGTTTTTAATTTATTCAACACATTTAGGAGACTCATTTTGGTATGGATCTATTAAATTAATTTATATTATTAAAAATTGATTTTTATAAATGTGTTTATATTTTACTTTTGGCGAAGGCTACATATAGGTTATAATGCCTTTTTTTTGTACTTTCGTTTCTTGTCAGTATTTTTCTTTAAATAAGTGCATTTTTTTAAAAAATATTTTTATATTTTTCCCTTGCAGAAAAGTAAAATTCTTGCTTCGTTAAAAATTTTCAAGTAATGCTTTTTCTACTACCTTGTTTTCAATATAAATTTACTTAAATTTTGGTATAGAATATAAATTTTACGGAAAATTTGAGAACTTACGTATTTTTTTTTTGTTATGAGTTCAACAATTTTTTTTTAAAAAAAAATACTTATTTTGCAGATTATTAATTCATGTATAAAAAAAGCAAATTCAAGTATGTACTTATTCAAGAGAAGAAATAGTTACTTCAACCACTCTATTTCTATTTATAAAATTTTTATTGTGTGCTTTATTTTTAGAATGAATTTAAAATGTTTACTAAGAGCATTTTCTGGTTTAATGGAGCTTAAATTTTTTTAAACAACAAGGTAATAGTAAAATCTGAATCATAATAATCTTTACTTAATACAAAACCATTTTTATCTATTTTGCAATCTCTACGAGAATAATTGTACTCAGTCGAATATAATGCTTCAAGTAATGATGATCAACTTTCACTTCGAAATATAGCTTAACCACGGCTAGAAAAAAAATGAATATATAAAAGTGAAAGGCATCCATTTTCGGAAAAGAAGCACTTAAGCTAAAAAGCATTTTTAACTGAACAAAAGGTTAGTTTCCAGTAAAAATCACGAAACTTCCAATTTTTCCGGATATACCTCATTACCTGAGATAACGAGGTCTTCACGTTTGTTTTAATCCAATCCTACTTACGTTCCGTTTTCGCTTATTCTTTGTTTCTAACATATATATCCATCCAGTAAAAGTCGAAATGACAAAAGAATATAAAAAGAAGAAAATGAAAAGAAAAATTGAATAAAAAAAATTCTTCAAAGCCTAGCGAGAACACAATAAATCTGTTCGCCTCGTTGTCATGGTAACACTTGTTCAATCTATTCTCCTCAAAACACAAACGATTTTGTTCGAGTTCCAAGAACTTAAGTAAAATGGGACGAAAAATCCATGGAATTTTCAAGAAGGAATGGAAGATAGATTTTGTTCTAAATTCCAGGCATCTGTGGGATCAAATTCTTTTTTTGTTTCTTTTTTAAAGATTATAGCAGGTTTACTTGGAAATTAAAGTTTAATACAGAATGATAAAGACGAAGGTAAACAATTTTCTCTTTGCTTTTAGATCTGTTTTACTTCCCTTCTGTTTCTTTTCTCTTTTTTTTCACTCTTTGGTTAAAATCCTTTTTAGTGAATATGCTTTTTTTCTTCAGTAAAATTCAGTGATTTCATTTTATTTCAAACACTTAATTAAAATGTTAATCCCAGATTTTCTCCACAATGCTCTTTTGCTAACGAAGTGTTTTCTTTCGTGTAAATGCATTTAAATTCTGTAAAAATAAGCTAGGTCTCATTAGAAAAAAATTTTAAAGCCGGCTAATTTAACATTATGCTAAGACTTGCAAAGTATTTTTCTGAAAATGGGATAAATAAAATATAATCAACCGATTATGGAGACTTTCTAAAATGTATTGTCATTTTTACGGTTAAATCAGCTGAAATCAGTTAATTAATTTTAAGTTGGTAAAAATATGATCTACTTAAATACGCGGAGAAAAGCAATGACAGCATTTTGAATAACTCATAATATTTTTTTTTCTTTTCTTAGAAATAAAAAATAAGAATATATAGAATATAATCTACTAAAATAAAGCATTCTTGAGTTTATTTTCCAGACACAGAAGATTAAGAGAACGCTTTTTGATTAAACTCTAGATGTAAAAAAAATTACGGAACCAAATAAACTTAATTTACAGTTCCATTTTTTCCAAATTAATGTGATGTTTCTTTAAAATTTTAATTAGTTTATTTTCAATATAGTTTTACATTTTTAGAAAATATGGATATTTTTATATATGATGTATTTCATTAAGTACAAAATAAAATGAAACTTAGCTCTTCAATTTTATCTTTTTGTTTTAATTTTAAGAAATGTTAGTCCTTTAAAATTTGTATGAGAGCCATTACCCCTCAATTAAATAAATGTAATGAATTGAAACTGTATTATAGAAAAACAAATTCATATAAACTCCTAGTATATTGAACTTAATTCACACGTAAAATTGTTTTCTAAAAAGTTTTAACTTAGACTACTTTTTACATAAATTCTGGAAAATTTAGACTGAAAACCGAAGTATAAATTGGTAAAAACTGTATTTTTCTCTCTGCGTAGGTGGAAAATTTTGAATTTATCATTAAACAGCCATTAAGAAAAAAATACCGTTGTTAAACTGTCATTAAAACGAAACGCGCCAAGAAAATCTTAAAAATATATTAAATTTATTAATTTTCTCTCATATCACTGTGTAGCTATAACAGACGAGTGGTCACGGTCATGAATCCATGGCCGAAGTTTATTCTATTGAGTCTTGGATTTGAGTGTGGGTCTCCCTTAAGACCTTCCATGCAGAGGAACTGATACACATTAAACCAGCGATACTCAACCTGTGGCCCGCGGGACCTTTCTGAGTGGCCCGATCATGTCTCGTTTCACTAAGAAATTCAATAATCTGAGAACAATGTATTAAAAATTTAGCGAGAAATTCTGTCAATCAAGCAATCCCTTATATTGATTTTGTTATTGCTGTGGTGCTGGTAGGAATTGCGGGATAAATTTTTTTCTTTTGTAATTGTGACGTTAGTGTTAACTATCAACTGTAGAATATCGAACTAATTAAACTAATTTTTAATTAACCCTCATGCCTTCCAAGCGAAAAATATCTAAAGAATATTTGTTATTTCAAGACGATTGGGATCTTGCCTCCTTAGTAGAAAAAACAAACATGGATCAAAAACTTGTTTAATTTGTCATAAAAATTCTAGATTTAAAAAATATATAATTTTGCTCCTCAATATACAACCAAGCACAAATCTTTCAATGTCACCCCCCCCCCTTTTTCAGCTACAATATATTTATAGGTGGGGGACTTAGGATCATTGATGAAAGGAATTTAAAATTGCCCAAGAACAGGGTAAAAAAACGCATTAAACCCTTCTTATTCTGTGAGTTGAGTTTGACGGAGTTAAATATATTTATAAAATGAAATTCAAAACTATTAATATTTTGATCAATTTCTGCATTTTAAAAGTCTTTTATCTTATAGCGTCCGCCTCCCCTTCCTTCGTTAGTCCTCATGTTGTGGCCCGCGACAAATATCTGTCATATCAATGTGGACCGGCTGAAAAAAAGGTTGAGTATCGCTGCGTTAAATCCTCATGTTAACGCCGTAAGGAACATTTAGGTGTTAGGCTCGCGTGCTTAGGTATTGTACTTGACACTTGACCATGGTTCAAAAGTATGAGGATCTTCATCAATAGTCCTAGCACTGTTTTGAAATGCGACGTTAATTTATTTATTTTACAAATGACACACACACTACAAATATATATAGCGCCTATGCCATTAGTGCACATGCTGTCTAATATTTTTCAATTATTCAAAACAAACCATTAAGTGCAGGGCACACGTCCAAATGTTCAGCGATCATAGGCTAACTAGAGTCTTAAAGAGTACAATTTGGTAGAAATGGGACCTTATACAATCATGCTCTGCCAACAATCTAAACCAAACTACAGAAATTTTTCTACGAGCTTCAGGAACTCAAGATGAGTTCTCTTTCAAAATTGCCTAGCTCTTGTCCTTTGAAATCCCTGTAATTTTCTGTTTAAAATTATATTTGAAGGTCATATTAACAAAATGTCTCAAAGAATAAAAATTTGAAATTCTTGAGTGTCTTTGAATCACGAGGGCTCCTTTCTTACAAGAATGACTTTCTTGCTAAGAAATAAGCCCTCGTGTTTCAAAGATCCTCCAGATGGTCATTCCCAACGATGTCAGAGCATGTTGGTACACTCTGGGAAGAAATGTCATGAGACACACAAATCTTTTTAAAATGAATAGAACTTCAGAATACTTTGTGAATTACGCGGCAGTGCTTCTCAAACTTTCAGTGTACGCGACCCACTATTCAATCCTCATTTTCATTGCGCCCCCCTCCATACAATAACAATGTATTGAATTCAATAATACTGTACTTTGACACTAAAGCTACAATACGACTTTAACCTCTTATGTGTCACCAACGTATACAAACGTCTCGCACAGCCAAAGCATTAATTTTCTGAACGTATATATGCGTCTTCCCGAAGTACGATATTATCTGTACAGTGTTATCCATAAAATTATTCAGAAGGATTTGGAATGCTATTAAAGGACCTTAACAGTGTTTGTGAAGGATTTCAGAGGATTTGCTTATATGTTCCTTTTCTCCTCCCCCTCCCCCTAAAAATCCAATCAAAATGCGCTCACATACATAGGAAACGGTGGTATTGGAGAGCGAATCGCGAAACTTTTAATCGACAGTTTATGAATTAATTATAAACCGTACAAATAATCAAGATAACTGTTAATGCAAGCCCATGGGGTCACTGAAAGTTATGAAACTTGTTCTTAACTTAGTATTGTTAAATTAATAATAAAATATACATTGTACAGTACTGATGCATTTATAAGTGTATTATATCAGAGTAAATGAGTATTTTATATTTTATTATATCGGAAAGTATTTTGTTTACTTTCAGTAAATTTTTATAATTTTTTAAATAACCTTTTGTTGTCGACTTTTCAATATGCTCGCGCCCTCCTCGTAGGGTTGTCAGGCCCACCAAAGGGGGCGTGCCACACAGTTTGAGAAACGCTGAATTACGGAGATTGTTTTGTGTCAGAGAATGTAATACTGATTTAGAGTCGGAAAAGATTACAACCTTACTGAAATAAGAGCTTCTTAGTGATAGTTGCTCGACCGCTACTGAAATAAGTATAAGTTATTGTCATATAACTTGCAACAGCAGAAGTCACACTAATGTTACTTTAATTTGAATTACATGTATAGCTATAAAATTTACAACAATACAGTACAAAATATATTTTTACTTAGTAAATAAAAAGTTTTGAGTTTTTAGTATTTAGTTTTTTTTTATTTTCCCCCTATAATCACGAGTCAAAATTATTTGGTGGTACGTCTATACCTCGTTAAACATTTCTACATAAAAAATGGTACGTTGGTCCATAAAGGTTCGCCACCCCTGTTCTAGAGAATGTACTAAAATATTTCTTTCTGTATGGATACTTTTTGAGAGTTATGGCTCGTTATTTAAATAATGGTCTCATTAAGAATGTGACTTTTCTTGTAATATTTTCTCTCTCAATCAGCTCTAAAATTTTAAAATTTTAATAATACATTAAAATTTTAGTACACCTTCTAGATAAATGCACTTAATTTGTTTTAGTAATACTTTTACTTAATATAAGTTTATTACTTTTTTCTCTAATTGCTTTGATGTTTTATAAAAATATTGCTAAAATTTCACATATAATTGCGATTTTTGTGAAATTTAGGCAATTTGTTTTAAATAATGTTAGTTAAATATTGGTATATATTGGTATTGAGTCCTAAAAAAGCATTTATAATGTTTAAATATGCTATTTTGTCAAAAAGTACTCCGAACGTGTTCGGATACTTTAATAAACAATTACAAGATGCTGAGAAAAACCGTTAATTAATTTCGAGCATTGTAAACTAAAAATCTTTGCTCCGCAAAATAGCTTTATCGATTTATATTATGTTATTAAAAAAATATATAATTAATTTTCTGACAAAGTATTATACACACACACAAACTTGAATTTCCTTTTTATCTCACATGATATCCACAAAGTGGAATCCAGAAATTATTTACAAATAAAATTCCAATTCTATATATGGCAAAAGGGCATTTCCAAAACTGGACACAGGGGATAAGAGATTAAGTTCAATATTTTAAAAGTAACTATTTTTTTCTGCATAAAACAAATATAAATTGATCATCTATTGTATGATTATAGCGATTCTGTTTAAAATATATGACCTTTTTCCTTATCAAAATGTTTCAAATCTAGTTAAATTTAGCATTCAACTTCCACTTTAATGACAATAACAGGAAAATATGTCATTAAATTTATGATTCTTAAATGTTTGGTTTAATGTAGAGAGTTTGTATTTTCTTACTGGTTTGTTTGAGTATTTCTATAATGATTAAATATATACAGTTAGAAGCTTTCAAGTTAACATATATACTTCCGAATTCGAAAAATGGTGTTCAATGTGTGAG
>BMAV01002861.1:12863-43049 GCA_019973955.1 Trichonephila inaurata madagascariensis
TTAACATATATACTTCCGAATTCGAAAAATGGTGTTCAATGTGTGAGTTGCCATACAAACTTGATATCCTTCTAAAATATCATTCCGACGCTTCTTCAGCCAATGATTATGTTCTATATTCATTTACTCTAAAAACATTGATTTTGAAGAAAAATTTTCATCAATCAAATTCAAACAATCTTGAAATTTAAGTTAAATAACTGTATGTTTATTATCGTTTTTCGCGTTTTACTTCAATAAGAAGGGGATATAACATAAAAAGGCTCATTGAGAAGTTCTTTTTTTTATCCTGAAGGACCATAAAAAGTAACGATGAAATACCATTACAGAGTGTTAAAAACACTTTTTCAAAATACATTTACTCTAAAGCTCTATAAATCCTGATACTTATACTGTAATGTACTATGAAGTTAAGTTTTTGCTTTAACTGCCAATAGCACTGCACTACTCGTTAACTTAAAACGTCCCAATGCGTCGTTTTGGTACATTTTAGGAAGATAAAAATAAAAATTCTAGCTTATAGAAAAGGAACATTTATAGAAATGGAGCATCTTTATCGAAGATGCCTTGATGCCACGCCATTTATTTCATGACCTTTCGTGTTCGTATTACTTTGATGGATGTAATGGTAACGGTCGCAACGACTGAGATGCGCGTGACAGTTTTCGACAACAGTTACCTAGAAGCATAGGACTAAATATCTACTGTCTTTCACAATGAAATTAATATTATTTTGACCAGTTTAGTAAATGATGAAAAACTTTTATACAAGGGTCTTATAATTTTTTTTTATTTTCATGTTAATGGATGCTACATTTTATTTAGTTTATATGTATAGTTTTCAGAGAATTAAATGAAGTTTATTATTTAATTTTATTATTTTACATTTAATAATAAGTATGAAAAATAATAAAATTTGTAAAGAAATTAATAATATTTGTTGTGTTTGAAAAAGAAATTACCGAATACATCGGTGTGTAACACACATTTTTAACACAAAAAATTAGATCGAAGTTCACAGTTGCGTGTTATATGCCGAGTATATGAAAATGATAGCTTTAAAAATAAAGAGAAGGTAAGCATAAAACATCATATTTCTGCAGATATCTAAATTATATATCGTATGAATTTCCAACTATATATGAATAGCATGTTTTGTCATATTTGTTTCTCGTTATATTTTCAGGCACACTATCGAATTCTATTTCGCGTCTTCATCATCATTGTTACTCTGATTAATAAGGAAATTATCATCTTCCGTTAGGTTTACTACATTTTTAAGTGACTTTTGAATTATGTTGGGTTTAATTTCTCACATTATAAGCTTTTACTATCCTCTCACACACTATTGTCTAACTTTTGTAAATTTTCTTCAGACATTCAGTTTTATATGTATACCGTTATTCAAAAATCTTGCATAATACTTTGAATAAATGACTTCAAAAGATAAGAGAATTTCAAGATGCACAGTTCAGGTTTCTTCGTTTAAAAAAGGTGAGCGTTATACAGTTAATAGACCTGAATATTTAAAAAAGGGAGTTTCAAATTAAAATCACGTAATACGCCAGAATAGTGGTATATTTTAAAATAATAAGAATACTCATCTTTTCATTGACTCATTTGATAAAAACATAATATAGTAAAAGATTTCCTCCGAAAAAAATAATTTACATCAATGTTCTATAAAACGAATTTAAAGTTTCATTTTTTTTTCATTTGAATCATTGGTATTAGATTTTGGAAAGACAATTAAAATACATAACCACATTTTTTTTATAAAAAGATATACAGTGAAATATGTTTAATGCGAAAGCGCTTAAGATGAAATATTAATTAACAAGAAAAAATACAGCAGTCTCTACAAACTACTGTGTATTTTCACGCCTTTTTTTTCTCTTAGCACGAAACGAAAATTCCTTAACACGAAGCGATTTTCCTTCTGGGAATGAATAAGTTTTCCATTTCCCTGCGCGACATATCAATATTTAAAACTAAACATGTAAAATACAGAGTTTTTTCTCAACAAAAGAGTTCGTAGAGGTGGCAGGTATAATTATGAGATCAGGTTTCTTAAAAATAATTTATTCAGGATCAAAAACTAAGGTACTATCTATCGTAGTAAACGTAAAAATATACTTCCATTAAAAATATTCAAAGAAAAAATAATTCGGCCCCAATTTCGGGGATACGCATATTACTCTTGAACATATAAATATCTATACCTTTTATTCCTCAAATAAAGTTGTATATATTTATAACACGTCCTCATTTTCATTTAAAGTGTTACCAACTACATACGATTTAATTTCCACAGATCGGGTTCAAACAGGATTCGAGACTCGAATCTGAGATCATGGCACGGGAATTGGAAAAATATTAACAATCTTTTATAGACTGTCTAACAGAGTTTTTTTTATTGAATTAATGTTTATATTTTTGTTTCATATTTACTAACTTAAACAATCATTCCAAAAGTAGGAGAACATAGGAATTAATGCAAAAAGAAAATGTTTGTCATTATTTTCAATTTATTCTTCGGATATTCAGCATGTAATATTTATATCTAAAGCAACTATACTTAATGCATTATTATATTTCTGTTTAATTCAATTATTGAACTCATTACTGTGCATTATAAAAAAAAGCCAGGAAAAAGGGAGAGAAAAAAAATGTTTTACGTATAAGACAACACTATCTATTACAAAAAAATTCTATTTTTACCTGCATCATTTTGAAATGTCACATAGAAACTGAATGTTTTCTTGAAGTCGCCATGAACTCATTTTTTTGAATATTCATTCTCAATAAGTCTAGATTTCTGGGAAGCCATACATATTCAAATCATCACTGCATTTGAGAATGTAGAAAGCAGGGAGATTTCTGAATATGTATGGCTTCTATTTTGGAAGTGAATTTGAACAAGTTATTTTCTCATTTATACTCACAGAAATGAGGTGGCCGCGGTAGCCGAGTGGTATAGGTATCGGACCGTGGCTTGCCTTGTCACGAGTTCGAGCCCAGTACCACTAAAGACCCGCCGTGTAGGGCAGCGATGCACGTTAAATCTGTCGAGGGCTGAAACGTCCTCCCGTTGGTGTGGTGTGGTAGTTAGGAGAGGGGGGTGCCAGCTCAGGTGTCGTCCACGTCACTTGACCATGGTTCAAAATTACGTGGTCCGTCGCCAAAAGCCCTCGTGTAGCTGAGCAGTGCGACGTTAATATTCAATCAATCAATCAATACTCAGAAATGAGAGAGTGAATTCAAAGATTTTCTCCATAAGTTAAAATTGATTATCAAAATTTCAAATAATTTTTTATGCGTACGAGTATTTTAAGCCTTTTCGTCTTTTAAACACATTTTAAGTACTATATATATATATAGTACTTGTTTTTAGAGAGAATAAGACTATATATATAAATATATATATTCGATTTTTTAATTATAAATCAGATTTTCTATTGCTTATATAGTGCATAAAATATTTATTAAAGAAACTAGCTGTTACTCGTTCGCTTAGCTGGGTGTTTCATGACATTTTAACATTATACTTTCTTTTTTAGTCATTATCTAAGTCCTAGTGGTAAGCGCTTCCGATTGCATTGAAAATATTCTTATTACCGTGCTTCTTGAATTAAAAAGAATATGATCCGAATTTCCAAAACTGAATTACATTTCTCATTAACACTCCTGTAGCCAACTAGTTTTGAAGTTGGTTTCTTCAAACTCATTTTTAGCGGATCACTTCTCAAGAAACTTAACATACTTAAAAAACTCAGTCTGTAGGTCTAATTGCTGAAAAAAACGTATTTTTTTAAAATCTACAACACTCCCACGGCCACCTTTGGGATTTCATTTACGCAAAACCCGTTCTTAGCACCACTCTGCTTGACAAAAGAAACATGTTCTCCAAATTTGAAGTATATAGGTGTAATAGTTCAAAGGCGGATTTTTTTACCTATTACGCCACCGTACACTCCCCGCCAGCACTCTTGTGAGCTATTTTCTGTTAAAACTGTTCTCAGTAGGCCTTTACTCAATCAGAGCAGCATGTTTAGCGAATTTCAAGTTTTTATGTCTAATAGCTGAAAACAAAATGAATTTTTTATGTGTACAGTTCCCCATATCTACCATAGAAACCCAATTTACGCAAAAGACATTCTTAATGGATCTTTACTCAGCAGAAGAATATGTTTGTCAAATTTAAATTCTATAAGTCTAATAATTCAAACACGTGAATTTTGTCTGTATGACCTTTCAACCCCTCCCTTCTGGATATCTATTTCCATAAAACCTGTTCTTATTGGATTTCAACTCAACGGAAGAATTTTGGTTACCTGTCTCGCGTTAGGAATCGACTTCCGCAAAACCGATCATAAAGAATATTTATTCAACAAAAGAAATATGCTTACTGAATTTCAAGTCTATAAGTCTTATAATTCAAATAAATAACTTTTTTTTATCTATTACGCACCCGAAATCCTCTAGGGCAGATATACTCAACTTTTTTTACTTCCGGGCCAGATACATATGTTAGCTATTTCACGCGGGCCGCAACATGAGAATTAATGGAGGTAGTGAGGAGAAAAATGCTTTAAGACCAAGATAACAGAAAATTTAAAATGTGGAAAGTGAACAAAATATTAAAACTCCTATTTTGCTTTTTTTTAATTATAATTTTTTATATTTTTTTATTTTTTACTAAAATTTGTCTAATTTGAAAGCATTTAAGAATCACTCTTTGGCAATTTCTGCATCAGTAAACAGCTTCATATGATTACCAATAATATAACAAATTTCATAGGGTGCCTTTGTTACTACAGTGACATTACTACTAATAAAACCCTTTTTTGTTGTAAAGATTATTTAAGAAAGCTTATTTATCACCTCTTGAAAGAGTGTGTCTCTCTCATTTAATGTGTGATTCCTCTTTATTCAGGGACGTCTTAAGACTCTTTGAGACCCTGAAAGTAGGCCCTACCTGAGATTTTTAAAAGTAGACAGCATATATAGCAAGAATTGGCAAATACTCCTTCACACCATATAATTTGATATAAATAAATGTACCTTCAATCTCAAAACCCTAGGAACTAATCGGCTCAACCGATGACCTCATTTCAACTAAATGAATTGAATGATTGTTTATGGAATTAGGTCTAGGCCTGGATAGGGACAACGGTAATCGCACAAAATGCAATCTTATCACTTTTGCCAGTTGACATGAAGTGTGGAATTCTCTGGTTTTTGGAAAATATGTACGGGAATAATAATTGACTATTAAAATTATCCGGATCATGATCTTATTAAGACAATGTCGAGAACTAAACGAGGCGTCCACCATAGGCAAAGCCCTGGGCCCGGGCCCAGTTGGCCCATGCTTTAAGACGTTCCCGGGTTTATTGGTATTTTTTAAATACAACACTTTTAAGACAAATCAAATTATTACTGAACCATGCGTGTTTCTCTCTACAAAATAGGTGACTTCCCAATCGTCTTGAAACAATCTATTTTCATCGAATATTTTTCGCTTGCAAGATATGAAAGATAGTTAAAAATCAGTTCTAGTCATAAGATGGTCGCTACTCGACTGTTGTCTATTTTCACTAATCAGAAAAAAATATCAATGTGCGATTCAATTCAATTCAAATCGACAGCAAAAAGCAAAATTGATACATTTGTTTTTTCAACAAAGCATTTCCCACCAAATTTTCATAAATAAATGAATTTTTCAGAGCAACGGGCAATGACCGGGCCACTTTAAAAGGCCCACGGGCCTCAGGTTGAGCATCGCTACTCTAGTGAGTCGGTTTCTGCAAAACCTGTTACTAGTGGATATCTACTCAAAGAAGAAACATGCTTACCAAGTTTCATATTTTGCAGACTAATTGTTAAAAAAACGGGGATTTTTTTGTTTTATGTATAACATCCCCGTACCCCTCACCAACATCCTTACTAGTCGATTAGGATACTTACTCGACAAAGCAAACTCGACCATATTTCAGGTCTGTAGGTTTAACAGTTTCGGAGATTTCGTGATGAGTGAGTGAGTGAATCGCTTTTCTCTCTCTCTCTCTGTTTATATGTTATCGTTAAAGAGTGAAACACGTCATTTTGGTGAATAACTAGGTATTTCATGAAATAACTAGACACACACACAAGTCAGTTAAAGTATATCAAATTATTGAATTCTACGACTTAACTAGGTATTTTACAGAGAATATATATATATATAACGATTACTTGATCATTATTCTGTAGTAAACGGCCCTCGAAAGTTCATTGAATCGGTTCTAGCTCCTTTTAATCAATTTTGAGCTGTTTATAACTGGTTTTAAATGAAAAAAAAATGTGTAACGGAAAAAATTGTGTATGTGTCAAAAATAGTATGCAATACAATGCAATTCAAAGTGTCATCACAGCAATCCTTGCTCTAATAAATAATGAAATGTAAAATAAAGATATATCATAAAACTTAAAGCAATATTCACTTACATTTTTGTTTGAAAAAGTTTGCACATTGTTTTCATGAAGTAATAGTTTTTATTCCCAGAATGTAGTTTTTTGATAATATTTAAATATAAATATTTCTGTAACATATTCCCCCCCCCCCTTTTTGTCTAACGCATGTTAGCAATATGAGCAATAATAAATTATATCATCTATTTTTTATTATTTATCAATTAATTTTCCGCAATGGATATATTTTTCAATAGATTTTTGATATTTATGATCAATTAATTATAAAATAGCTTTAAAATTGTTTGAATTCACCTTCAGTGGTCTATCATTAGTTATTTAATACAATATGCAGTTATTTCACAGAATAACTAGGTAAGGTATGAAATTTTATATTTATTATAAACATTAACTGACTATAGTCTAATTATTTCATGAAATACCTAGGTATTCTGTAAAATAACTGAATTATACACTTTAGCGGTAACACACACATATATATATATGTATATATGTGTGTATATATATATATATATATTTATATATATATATGTGTGTGTGTGTATATATATATATATGTGTGTGTGTGTATATATATATATATATATATATATACACACATATATATATATATAATATATATATATATATTGGGAAGGTAAATAATAATCTAAGATAGTTATTTTTTGTAATAAAAATAATTATTAGATTTAAACAATAAATTTAAAAAAATAATTGTTGTATAGGATAAGATTAATTTTAAATATATAAGAGTAACAGTAGATTATTTTGTTTCAAGTAAAAGAAAATATTAATTAAAATTTTAAACAATTAATTTATTTGTCTTTATGACTTATTAAGCTTTTTCAAAATTACTCCCGAATGGAAACATAAATGAATTTTGAATAAGATAACTCTTTAAATGATTTTAAAAATATTTCAAAGTGCTGCTCATAATTTATGTATTGTAATAAACTGTTGAAAATATATATTTCAGCTTATAGCTGTGAAAATTATTTGTAGCAAGAAAGATTTTTAATAAAGCCGAAAAAAGCGTTTCTGGTAATTAGAAAAATTGTAACATTCATGAATTTTTCAAAAATTATATATTTATGTATATTTTATTTATTTCAATATAATTTTAGCATTAAACACAAACTTTACGTACAGACTTATTTTAAACACTAGCTTTAAATTTACTAATAACAATTATTATTTCATACTAACAATTAGGGTATAGTTCTAAATAAAACCCTCTGTTTAGGAAAATATCTTGCTTATCTACGAATTTGTATTAAGCATTATAAACGGGCAATATATTTACTAAAGTTAACAACTGGCATTTATTTGAAACAAAAAGAAGAATAAACACCCTTTCAGATCATTAATTGAATTAATTAGCAGATTGTACCTTGTAACAATTACTTTTAAATGCTTTAGAAAAGAAAAAAAAATGTTCTTTTTGCATGTGCATTGGATTTCAGAAAATCACCAAAAAAAAAAAGTTTATTTGGTGATTACTGCGTTCAATTAATACAATACTAGTAGGATTTTTTTTCTTTAACATTTAAATGCAAATACAATTTTGCGCTTTCAACTTGGAAGAACGTTTTTAGAGTTCTCAAAAGAAAAGAAGTTAATAATTAATTAGAGATTTTTTTAATGCTTAGATATTTCAGCTCTCAAACAAAATGGAATCAATTGTTTAAAAATCTACTAAAAGTTCGAAAAAAAAAAGTCACAAGAGTTACAAAAAATTACAAAAGAAGATTTAATTTTTTTTTGTAGTAATTGTAAAAGAGAAATCAAAAGTAGCATTTGTTCAACAAAGGTAAGTTTAGTGATATTTTACAAAATGGTTATTTGACAGTGACCTATGCTATCTTGTCATACGTCTTTTTCATAGTTTTGTTTTAGGGAGATATAAATGAAAGTTTAATACATGATTCATGAGTACACACACACACACACACACACACACACATATATATATATGTATGTCTGTGTGTGTGCGTGTGTGTGTAATAATTTCCATCAATTCAATCCTTAAAAACTTTTTAATTATTGATGGTTAATTCCTTCAGGACTCACGTTTAAATAATAATTAGCTACCCGCCGAACAGGAATATTTTGAACTTCATCCATCCATCCACCCAGATCCCACCATGTGATATAAACTTTAATTTCCAGCTAGGTATAAAGAACGAGATGTATGAAAAATCCACCCTCTTGTTTTTTGTCCTACCTAATGTAATCAGCGGCAGCTGGCGTGCGTGTATTTTTGAGTTTTTCTGTTTTCTATGTTGCTGTCCATATATGTTTGTATGACTCTACATGTTCTAAACAAGAATAACAATTAACACTGGTCATTGCAACGTCAACCATGATAAATAATGTCTTAATTAAGAAATACTTAACCACTCGTCATCATGTTTACACCACTCGTCAGGATTATGACATGTATATATATTATATAATCCGGCGTATAACGCGCACCCATACTTTATAGCCTCAATTTTTAATTTTAAGATACATTCACAGTATAACGCGCACCCCTTTTTTTTACGAAGAAACTTGAAATGTGTACGTATGCAATGCTCGTATGTTTTGAAGTCATTTATTCGAGGTATTATTGCAGACTTTTGAAAAAAATAGCATATTTCTAGAAATACAACCCTTTAAGTTAAGAAAAAATTGTCATTTCTTTAAAAAAAAAAATAAATAAACCCAATATTTTGATAAATGTAGAAGTCTTATTTTTTTCTATGCTCATCAATTTCATTTTTCAAGCTGCCATTTTTATACCCGGCGTATAACGCATGCCCGTAAATTTTGATCTTATTCTTTGTGTTAAAAGGACGCATTACAAGCCGGATTTTACGGTATATATATATATATATATATATATTTGGTGTTGATAGGCTTTTGCATAATAATCTTCAAACGTTTTGCATTCATATTCTAAGCAGGCAAATGAAAACTATAGAAAGACCTCAAACATAAACGTAAAAAAAACAATTTATGATCCTTCCAGAATTTTAATCTCATTTTCCTAACTTTAGTTTTCTTTAGCAGTAAATAAAAATATGCAGAGCTCTCTCTCTCTCTGTGTGTATGGAGAGTAGAAAAAAAAATAAAGCTGATAAACAATTTCGAAAGTTTTCAAAATTATATTCCAATTTCATGAGCTTGTGTTAGCCTTTGGAATTTTTCTCTTCTTCCAACACAACCTATTTTTTAATACGCAGTTTTTGCTCTTGCTCTTATATTAAATTCCTGAAATTCTTCAATTCCTACATTCTCTTAATATAAGGGAGCAATTACTTTTCCTCATCTGCATATATCTACCTTTTTAAAAGCACGAAGAGACTATTTCTCGGTACCCGTATACACACCCCGTAATTATACCGAATAGGTAACCTCCAACCCACTTCCTGTGCCCAAAACGTAAGCCCCATAAACTTTCTCCTTCCTCGCAAGAGTAAAGTTTTTGGGGTAAGTAGTTTAACAACCGATTATCCTGCACCCTTCCTTCAAGTATAAAGATGTGTAATTGCGAACGTGATTAGCATCGCAATTTTTGAGTGTATGAGATAATGAAAAATGTAAAAATTACGTTTTTTATCTTATTTTTTTTACGTAAATGTTTCTTACATGAAAATGAAGCGTTTATACTGGCTGTTGTTTTCATTTAATTTTTAATAACCTTCCTAAAGAAGACAGGGTAATAGTTTAGTTTCTTTGGCGTGTTTGATAATTTATTTTTAAATGGTTAGTTTATTTTAAATACAGCTAAAATTTTAATTATAAACTTAAACCCTTAAGTGGTTTGCCCATACACCGTACGGGCTACCGAAAGCTGGCCACAACCAGTTTCCAAAACAGCTTACTGGCTCAAATATTTTCTCCTTTTTATCTCTGATTTGCTTTTTTAATTCTTTTGGTGAGATTTATTACAGTTAATGTTTTTAAGGGATGCAGTTAGTCCATGGTACTAAAATATTTCTCATCTAAGATTTTCGTTGTGATGAAGGTGGGAATTTTTCATTGAAGACAAGAATTTAGATTCTTGAAAATATTCGATAAAGAACAGGGATTGGTAAGACAATGTGCAATTTGTTGCTTGAGAAGAAATGAAATAGGAAAGAATGTCCAAAAAAGCTGATATTATCTCCGCCCCCCCCCCCTTCATTGCAATGTAAGACTTACTATTACACCATACATCAAATTATGTGTAAATAAATGTTCAACCGTTTGAAAAAGAGGCACGATCACGAAATTCTTTTGTAAGTAGGAGGGAGAGAGAGAGAGAGAGAGAGAAATTCTGTAAAGATATATAAAATATTCTTCATGACATGCAGAGTGTACTTATAAAAAGCAAACATTTAGGGTTTTTGTGTTCCACAAATATAAAATAAAAAACAAAAAAATGTGAAAACTTTAAAATTAAAAACTAACATAAAATTCTTCCACTTTCGCATTCTGTTAAATACCATTCTTAGTTATATGCATTAAAAAATGTGCCTTTTTTGCAAACCTTTTAGGGAAAAAGTGGTTAATTTAGATTTCTCTAGAATTCAACTAGACTATTGGCGACGGTTTCTACTCCATAGAATCAAAACGAATCAAAATAGATTTTCCTGAGAGAGCCAGTGTTTTACTTTTCATTAATTTTTATTGATTCTGTGTGGGACTTAGACTTAATTATATTTGATAAATAGCAATTTTCACTCCCTCATATTGATGAGTTTCAGGATAGAGGAGAGTGTGTGAATTCGCTTAAGTAAGTACAGTATTATTATACACAGTAATATTACAATTTTGAAATTTATAATCTCACACACATGGAAGCAGAATTGGGTTCCATACAATATATAACTTTTTAATGATTTATATTTTTATTCTTTACTTTGAAACTTATATATATTTGTTGTATACTTTATAGTTTTACATATAGTTTTTTTGTTTTATAATATAAAAATTGAAGATGCTACAAAGACTTCTTAGTTTCTTCCCGGTACCATCAATGTTTTGTGGAACTGTTAACGTTCCATGATACCCACTGCTTCATGACAAGTTAACACTGATCATTACAAAATTTTTATTATTTAATCAGATATGTCTCTTATCAAGAGAGTGGATCTGCGAAGGATACAAGTAGAGGGGCTGATGCATGTAAAATTGGTCTAGGTTCAAACATCTTACGATGGCAGGGTATGGAGGTTTGGAGAATGAAGAACCAACTCAGGTGTCGTTATTTTACGAAGTTAAAAATTACAAGATCCATTACAAAAACCCTTACGTCAGTGCTTCTCAAACTTTCAATATATTTACGACCCAATATTCAATCCTAATTTTCCTCGCGCTCCCTCCATACAATAACAATGTATTGAATACAATAATATTATACTTTGATGCTAAAGCTACAATACTACATAAACCTCTTAAGTGCCACCGGTGCATATAAACGTCTCTCTCAACTAAAGCGTTATTTTCCCCGGACGTACATATGCGTCTGTCCGAAGAACGATCCTTTCTGTGCACTGCTATCCATAAAACTATTCAGAAGGATTTGGAATGGAATAAAGGAGCCTTGACAGAATGTTTGTGAGAAAGGTGTATTTATTTCAGAGGATTTGTGCTTATTTATTCCTTTTATATTTCCTCCTCCTCCCCCCAATACGCTCGCCTATGTGGAAAACGGTGGCATTAGGGAGCGAATCTCGCCACTTTTAATCGGAAGTTAAAGGATTAATTGTAAACCGCACAAATTATCAAGATAAGAATGAATTTTTATATATAATTTTATATATGATAAGACCATGGGGTGATTGGTAATTTTCTTGGTCTTAACTTAGTATTGTTAAATTAATTATAAAATACATTGGGCAGTACCGATTCATTTATAAGCGTATTATATATGTGTATCTTATTTTTTATTAGGTCAAAATGTATTTTTTTTGTTGTTTTTACTTTCAGAAAATTGCTAGTTTTTAAAAATTTTCTTTTGTTTTCGACTTTTTAATATGCTTGAGCCCCCTCGTAGAATTATCACGCCGTCCAAGGGGGGCGTGCTCCACAATTTGAGAAACGCTGCCTTGTGTAGTTTCGATGTGCTACGTTAATAAACGGTCAGTCAAAAAAAGCGATCGATGCAATTTTTAGAAAATTAAATCAGTTTAATCTATTCAAATTAATTTTTCGTTTAAAAATTTTAATTAGAAGCAAAGTAAATATTAATGGAAATATCAATTTAATTTTCCATAGGGGATAAAATCTTTTTCCGAGGATGATGGATGCTCTCTGACAAAAGCATTACGCATAAAAATATCCCCTTATTTATCACTTTTGTCCTCACTTAAATGAACTACGCATCATAGAGTGGAAGTGTCGAAATCATATATTATTTCACCGCCATAAAAAATATAAAAAAAAATGTTTTTACTCTTCATGAAAGTAACCTCTCATCTCCATATATTTTTTTCTTATTTATGAACATATTCATATTCAAGAAGCGTTGAACGTGGGGAATCAGTGTTACTCGTATTCAAATGCACTTAAAGTGAATCCGAAGTGATAATGATCTTTAGTGCCGTATCATTGCGAATCCTCTCTTGAGGCTGATTTATCGTTGGATACGTGCTCTTTGTGTGTCAAAAGAATTTAAATATCAGGTTTATTTACAAAAGTGGTGTATGTCTGATAATTGTGAGGCGAGATCCATTAATGAGATAAAAGCATACATTATCGAAAAGTGTATTTCGAAAAAAAAAAAATTAAAAGAATAATAGGATTTTTGTAATAAATATGATCGCGTAATGCAGTTTTAATAAAATGTGATGTTTTTCTAGGGGTATGGTGAGATCACAGAAATACTTTTTTTTATTAAATTTAATTCAGAGTATCTTATTTTAAAACAAGCAAAACACTTTTCATCAAACATTTCTGTTCGATATCATCCTTCCCAGATTCCAATCCATTTTTGAATTTATAAATTACTGAAAAAAATATACTAAAACTTGTGTAAATTTAAAAAATAAATAAATGATAAATTGAATAATTTATAAAACTTTTGATGTAAATAAAAAGTATATTTTAGCAATAGATTGTAAATGACCAAGACGGATGTGCCTCAAAGTGCATATCGAAAGCCACTACTTTTATAGTTAAGCTAAATTTAATTTTTTAATGATATTGGGACAGTTTGTACCATGCCCAGGCTTATATTATAGTATTTTCAAAAATGAAATTTCTTTCTAACTCGAAGAGAAACTTGAAACATAAGCGAATATTAAGTAATTTGTACTAACGTATCATATTATATATATATATATATATATATACCTAATTTCACCTAAACAATACTTTTGTTTGATATTTGTTTTATAAAGACATCGTGATTCCTCTTAAAATCTTATAAGGTGATTAGTGAAATTAGATCACAAATTAGGAATTAAAATTGTTTTCTTTTTTGTTGTATAATAAAAGAAACAAATTATTTATCATTGCGAAACTGATAAGTTTCAGATTTCAACTGATCAGTTTTCATTTTTATTCATCGTTTAACACTTTGACAACGCAATTCGTTAAAAAAAAAGATTACACTTGTTTTTATATAAGCCTTTGTAAAATTAAACTAGAACCTTAAATTCGGCATCTCTCGGTATGAAATTTAGGCAGCCTGAATAAATCTGAAATTGAAATGTAAAACATAAAAAGAATATTAAAAAAGTCCAATTAAAGCTAAGCTTTTATGGGAGTGGGATGATTTCAACGCAAATAATATAATGCTTGATGCTGGTTCAGTGGATCCTGCTCCATAGTTCATCCAAGTCATTATTTTCGATGATAGGGGCATCTAACTTGAAGTAAGGACAAAGACGTTGTACATCAAGGGTGTCAAACTCAAATGCTAACTTGGGTCAAAACACAAAGGTAGGCCGCAAAAAAAATCTATATCCATGAAAACTTAAGTTTTTATTTCGAATAATACACTATAATAAACAAAAAGAGAATAAACAAAGAAAATTTTAATGTTTACGTCCTGACACTTGACATCTCTTCTCTGCTACTATTTTTCATATTTCGGGAAAAATTTCGATATTTTATCATAAATTATTGTGTGTCAATGTACTGACCGGGCTGCAAAAATGTTCATTCGGGGCCGCGAGTCTGACACCCCTGTTGTACAAGGACAACTTTGAAACTTGTCCTACGGTGCTGTAGACTTGATCTCGAAGCCCACAACTCCTTAAAGATTGAAGAGACCTTGTAGTCTCCTTGTTTCGAACGACGCATAATACAAGGTATCCCGTCTTGAATGAATGGTATCTGTGATGAAGATCAAATCTACGCGTATTCATCAAATGGGTTTCGTACACATGATTTGTGGATTCGACCCTGGCGTGAGTTAGAAGGCCCAGTTGATCTTTGCGTGATGTGTCCTGTATGAAGCTCCTAAATTGAAGTTCATTGGGAAGCTTATATAAAGCAAATGCAATGGAAATCTTACAGAGAAATTTTATCCCACGATATTAATTTCTAGTAAAATATCTGGAAGTCATTTGCCCCACTAATTTGATTCACGACAATCTTTTTTTTCCCAAGTGGACATAGCTAGATCACTTTAAAATTCTTTTAGCTTGTGGTGAAGAAAACAATGTTATTGACTGTGTGTGTGTGTGTTTCCATATTTTTACTAAAACTGATGAGTGTGAAATGCAGCTCTTCGATTGATGAAGTATATACTTGGTGGCTTTTTTTTTAAATATGATGTTAAAATACGGGGGCACTAGTCAATGTACTTTGCGGTGAGGGTTGTTGAATGTATTACAATTGCAGAGCGTGTGTCGGGATCAATTGATCAGTGGTTACGATTTTCGACAGTGCAATTTCATCAATAAACTCACATTTTACTCAATAAAAACAGACTAACAAACGTATCTTTAATTCCTTAATATTTCAATTTCAAATGTTATGTTATGTTATAATAAATAATGAATAAAATAAAACTCAACAATGAATAACACTACTTTTGAAAAAATAATGAAATCTTGCTCGAGGAATTATAGATACCTTCATAATACCAGATGAGTTGAGAATACAAAGTAGTAAATTATTTACTTCCGTAACTTCGAAGCTGTAATTTGTAAAAATAAATCAAAAAATCAAAAGTAAAATCATTTAACTTTAAAAAGAACCCTTTATTCAATTCCTCTACTATTAGCTCACAATCTCTATATATTTATTTATACATTTACTTATTTATCTGGGTGGAATTTTCAATCCTTAATAAAATATATTTTAAAGCGCTCAATTGAGCTGAAATTTTATATACAGGTTTATTTTGGATTACAATACAATAATATACAAATAATTAATAAAAATTAATTGATTAAAACTAATTATTTAAAGAATTACAAATACACTGCCACGTTGGTATCATTTTTGGCGACTTAGCGACCCTTTTGGCGACTTGTGTCAAAACTTGAAAAGGTTTTCTTCTCATGTGTTAAAGTATTCAGTTGAAATGAAATTTATGTACTCGATTGTTTCGGATGACAATGCGATACTTTAATGATAATGAACAAAAATTAATGACCACTTAATGTTGTGATTCTGTCATATGTATATACATATTTATATTAATTGTAACTATTTAATAAAAAGTAGCTAAAATAAAATTTTTCTTTGTTGATCTAAGCAGGAATTGACTTAAATTTTTATTTATATTACTTGTTTATTTACCAGATTAGAACTGGATTTCCGATTTGTATTTCAGGCATGATTTACGCCATTCTAACAATGGAATTAAACAATATTCTGTACAGTTTTAAAGCGATAATTGAACAATATTAAATTTTCGCAAAGTATTTTGAGTTTTTAGTTAGAAAACAATGCTTAATAATAACAATTTCTCTTCAAGAATACAATTCAATTCACTATAGGCTTACTTTGAATAAGCGTTTTACATAGGAAAATATAACTTTTAATAATAAAATATATTTAACGTTTTATCATATTTTACTCATAGTTAAATAGTATCATTTAAATGGCTATATTCTTGTCAGAGTAGTGCATTTTCCGCATCTTAAAGGACAAACATCTCGGCAAATAACCCTTTTAATCTGGATTACAGTTATTTTTAATTTAAATCATTATTCCACAAAAGGTGGAGGACATGTTATCAGAATTTTTCTTTTCAACAATTTCCACTCATAATACAAAAAAAAAGTTATTTGTGAAATTTTTATAAATTTAAAACCATTATTGTTATTTTTTATTATTCCATGTGTTCTGTTTTCAATATATTGACTTAGAGTTTTGTACTTAACTATCTAAGAGTGAATTAAAATACTCATAAAAATAAAAAAAATAAGAAGTAATTTTTGGATTAATATAAGACTTTTAAAATTGCATTTTTTGTTCTTATTCTAAAGCTTTCTGTTGATGTTAAATAAATATCGATGTTGTGACTTTTGTTATATTATCTTAAGTAAGTTTGGAAACGTTGTAAGATATGTTATTTAAATATTTATCGCAGAAAATGTAGAGAATGAAGTTATGTTATATATATAATAACATTTAAAACAATACCTGTTAGTATTTTATGTATAAACAGTGCAAAAAATCAAGGAAGACAAAAAGTTTAACTGTTTTTCCATTCAAATAAATTTTAAAATAAATATTAAGAAATTAATAAATAATAACTGTAAAATTTCACTTCCAATTTAAGCTTAAAGTCGTTTTAAGCGTTAAATAATTCTTTCCTAAATAACATCAATGTATAAAAATGATAATACAAACCAGTTTTTAGGAAATAGTTTAAACAAGAAAACAAATGCTTCTAGTAACGCAGAAGTTAAACAAGGGAAAACAAATCATTAGTTTCGAAGAGTCGAATTCTAAGCCATATCTAAGCCAGTCTTTTCAGGTAAACAAAACGCTTATAGTAAGAAATAAGCAAAATGATTTCTGATTAAAATTTATAAAACGTTATTTTTGAAAGCAAAGCTAAAGTTATTTTTAACGTCGAGTAGATAAAAATGTATTCATATTTCCGAGAGAGAGAAGAATAGTATACAAGATAATTATACTTTATAATGTTTATGAATGAAATTTTACTTTAATATTTTGTGATGTTTATGTATAAGAACGATGAATTTTAAAATGTGAAACAGAAATATATACTTCTTAAATATGTTCCTCGTCTAGAATGTTTTTTTAAAATACGTTATATATTTGAAATAGATAAAAAAAACACAAATTGTTTGCTGAGTTTTTCTTTTTAAATATAATTAGATGCATACTATGAATTTTAAAAACTTTTTACTGTTGAAACGAGTTCAAATCTCTTGGAAAAAAATAAAAAAAAAAAAAAAAAAAAAAAGCATGTAAAGTTAACTGTCTTTTGCAAACAACTTTTAACAAAGGTTTTAAAATTCAAATAGATTGTTAAGACGAGAGATTTGATATTTAAACATTTTGAGATAAAAGAACTATTAAAGGGTCGAATGTATACAGATATGTAAGTAACGAATTTCTGCTGTAAAAAAAATAAATTGGGAAGTATTGTATGTTTCTAAACAAACACTAAGGATTAGACATTCGGACATGCATACCATTATGGAAGTCATATATTGAAAATAAATGAAAATTAGTAATGAACAATAATGTATAACAAACAGACGTTATAACACCGAGAAAAAACCCCAAAATACAGCACGCAAAACTAGAACTAAAAATATGTTCCCCAATTTTCAGACTTCATTATGTCATGATAAGTATAGGGATATCAGTTGTGCAAAATAAAAATAGGAAAATTTGATTGGGTTATTCAGATGCAGATAAATAACTTGTAAATACCCAAACAATCATGGGCACCTCAGACCTAAAATTTATATACAGTATACAGATAAATTATGCAAATAATATATGTAAAGGAGTCGATTTGAATAATAAATTCTTTATTTCAAAACATGATCTCAAATCAAATTTCATACTTAAATACATAAATTTTAAAACGACATTTCTTACAAGATTAGCCAGATCAAGTCAGATAAGGGTGAGGTTGTATATATATGAAACAATTTGGCTTGAAATAAAACATTTCGATATTCATACATATTTAAAATTATTGTTGTCGTTGAAATGATAGGGGTGCTTTTAGACGTTCAACATCCATATTTTACTGACGAACAAAAAGCGGCGCAAACGAAAAGTAAAAGTGGTGACATGAAAAGTACATCCTTCATACAAATGGACGTCACAAACAAAAACATGAACAAGTAAAACCAAGGTCAAAAGTTTTTTTTCCCCCGTTCCTGAGATCTCGTCTATTCATAATCATTATCACCCTGAAGCTATTAAAAGAATATATCCGGCAAAGTCTTTCCTGATTGGTTTGCATTCAGAGTAATTCAGGATGATGCAAGATTGCATCATATATAATATATATATATATATAATATATATAATATAATATATAATATATATATAATATAATATATATATAATATAATATATAATATATATATAATATAATATATAATATATATATAATATAATATATAATATATTTGATATATATAATATATATGGGAAAATTCGCTGGCACAAAACATGTTCAACACCACTTTTATACAAATTATTTAATATATAAGCTGTCCTAAGTTAGCAATGTTTATAACGCTGCAGCATCCATTTTTTAAATTTCAGTTACTCATGAATCCTTCAATGTATGTTTTCTTACTATCTCTGTATTTTTCGGTTTTGATTGATAAATGTTCTTCTTTCATTTGTAGAGAATATAGATATATATATATATATATATATATATATATATATATATATATATATATATATATATGAAAGAATTTATATAACATCAAAAACAAGAAATAATAGATAATGAACATAACAAGAAAAAAACGTAATAAAAATATAAAAGCAAAACATGAAGATTGAATTTATAGAAAAATACAAAAAAGAAACTACAAAAAAAAAGAGCCTAGTGAGTCAGAAAGTAATTTCGGACATAGGACCGAATAAGTGGGGTTAAACTAGTTTGAAGGCGCCAACCTTCCCCCTTTGCAACTCGGTAGGAAAAACCAAATAAAATAAACAAAAATTCAAAGTATATAAAAACTCACAGAGAGTATGATAAAACCACTGACTACTATTCTTTAACAAATTCTCCCAAAATCTTAAAGCAGAAAAATCCTAAAACAATTACGTAAGAAAAGTAGAAAAATCCAAAACAATTACGTAAGAGAAGTATTTATCAAAAAAGAATTTAACAAAATTTTTTACTCGCAAAGCTTTTTCTAAGAGAATAAAGAGTCTAGAAATTAATGGAAAACAATTATTCACCGAGTTAAAAATCCTGAAAATGCATAAACGCATCTTTTGAACTATCTTTTAAACTAGCCAGCAAAGATAGATACCAAGACAGATGACAATCAAATTTGGTAGGCTATGAATTGGTTGATTGGCAAAAATGTAAATTTTCTGGGCTCTAATTTGGTTGGTTGTCAAAAATGTGTAAGATGTTCAAGATGTGTGTGGAAAAGATGTAAACTATGAGAAGAGTGTTATGATATAATCTTCACAAGACCAATAACATGCTGACTTTGAAATACTATTGTTGTGCGGTGGATTTGAAATTAGAAGTAGCAAGACGATTAATGCATTTGTGATGAATATAAGTTCTTAAGAAGTTAAAAGGGTATTCATGGTCTAAACAGAATTGAAATTTTTTTTTGATATTATTGAATTTATCTATTTTGTGGGTAGTTAAGTTATAATTTCTAAATAAAAAATTCAAAATAATATTTCTGTAAATTGATAAATGCAAATTACTATTCCATACAGGAATTTTAATTACATGAACTTAAAAGAATCTCTTTCGTCAAAAATGTTAATGACTACATTATTGTTAATATGATGCAAGTCTAAATCTAAGAATTCTACCAAATTAGAGTTAAAGTTAGTTTTAAGGAGATTGAGATAGTCAGGGTGGAACGTAATATTTGGTTTGTATTCACTATTTTTACCAAAAATTATTAGATCATCTATATAACGATAAATCAAGTAATAATCATTCACAATATGATCAATTTCAAAAAAATTTAAATATAGGTTCACTAAACAATTACTAGCAGGACCACCCTGAGCTAATCCTTTGATCTGTTTATAAAGATTCTGATCAAATGCAATGAAATTTTCTTTTAATACGAGGTTGACAAAAATATCAAATTTTTCTTTTTATCATTGAAGTATATAATACATTTTTATCATAAATTAGCTGTAGAACCCTAATCATATCGTCAATATCGATAGAATTAAAAAGGTCCTCAAAGTCAAAGCCATGCATGAAAAAATTAACATATCCTTTGTAACTCTGGCAATCTCTAATTTATTTTTAATTATTGCTGTGTTTTGTAAATTATCAATTATATTTTGAAGAAGAGATTGTAAGATCTTCCCAGACTTCGTGATATATGTATTGTACCCTTTAGTATTACTACGGTATTTTATAGGGCTTTTATGAAATTTTGGTGTTAAAAAAATGCATGGATATTTAATATTATTTAGATGAATACTCAGTCTTTTGTTCAAAACCAAAAGACGATTATCATCTTCTCTATTGCTATGAATTGATTTTTGAAATGCATTATTACATAAAATATGATAACTTAATATTTTATTGTAAAAATATTTACAGATTATGGCATAATTAGCAGATACCTTATTAACATGTAATCACGAAGTCCTTTTGGATATTTTCTATTGATGATTTAAGATCTTTGTACATAATTTAATTTTCAACACTGAAATCTAATTTTCTAGTTTCTATTGCTACATAAGATCTAAATTGATTGAAAGTCTCAATCGGCATTCCATATTTAATAGCAATTTTAAGGTAGAACTTATCCAAATCCTTTTTATTTGTTTCATAACATTAGATTTATTTTTTGTGATCATAAGTCTAAAACCAGTACCTTTTTTCATAAAATTTCTCAACAAATCATCTTTCAGGATGCCAAGGTCTCTAGTGACAACGTGCTGATGATAGTCATCAATATAATCCCTATATAAATTGCATTTACATTATTCTGTATTTAGGAGCTCTGAGATTTGATTATAATTAAATATAAATCTACCAAGTTTCTTTTCTACCAAGAGTACACTTTTAATGTGGCAGTGCTGCACAAGGTATTTTATAACTAATTTATTAATACTAAATTAAGATCAAGTTTAATAAGTATTAGTTACTTCCATGGGCTTATCTTGCAGAGGAAAGTTTTTCAAAGGAAGGTTTACGATTAGAAATCGACACTCTGAGTACTTTATATTTGGCTGAGATCTATATTTTGTCTTCAAATCAGCCACCACATTTTGCATTTGTTCCAATTAAAAAATTTGAGAAAGAAAAATAAAATATATATTACTTAAAATAAAATATATCAAATTTAATATACCTATCTTATTAATTTGTACGGTTTATAATTAAGATCGTATTGTAGCTTTATCATAAAAGTACATTATATTATTGCATTCAATACATTATTATTGTATTAGGGGGGCGCAATAAAAATTATGATTCAAAGTGGGTCACCAGTATTGAAAGTTTGAGAAGCACTGCCCCAGTTAGATATTTGTGGAAATACAAAATATGAACACGAGCACATTTACTACGAGCTAATTTTTGGTAACTCTCACAGCTTTCAGAAGTTTTATTTTATCCATTTCAACATTGAAAGTTACATTTCTTTCTTTTTAGGGTGTATACTGGATTGATTTGGGAAGAAGAAAGGCGTTTGTTGCGCAAAGTACCAATTTGTAGTTTTTTCACGATTCAAAGAATAGATTCTCGACTTGCAATTCAGGTATCAGATGTGATTGCTTAAAAATCATACCAGAATTCAGTTCAGATTTGCCAAAGACGTTGTAAAAGATGTGAAAAGGCTATTACGCTTCCCCAAGTTGTATAAATTCATTTTCCTCGCCCAAATATAGTCATTTAAAAATACTCGGATTTTACATTAGTTGCCAGCCAAAACTTGATTTCGAACTTTCCGGTATATTTTCCACGTATTGGAAGAATCTGCTTCTCGATTTATGAGGAAAAAATTGTCTCCATCAATGGTTTCTTCTTATTCAGAATTATAATAATAATAACAAATTGTCTATCAACTTGTACCAGATTTCGGAAACTACAGCAAATTTAATCTTGCCGAGGTTCTCCGCTCAGCTATTTCATACTTTGAATAAGAGATATCACATTCTTCCAAGGAAAATATTACTTATCATTGACTCTTTTAACGTATATTGTTCCAGTTTTGTACCACAAATCTTCTGCATAACGTTTTGAATTACCGGGGCTCCACAGGCATATAATAGGGAGAAAAAGTAACATACCAATTGTTGTTATCACCAAAATGCTGCAGGATTTGTTCCAATGTTATGAAGTGCAATCACCATTGGAACAGTTGCAATTGGATGAAAGATTCATAAGTATTTATAGTTAATAGAAAGATTTGGTACTTTATTGCTTCATCTTTTTGTACGTTCATGTCCTGTTTTCCAACTAACAGGGAAAATCATATTGCTAAAACGTTCCTCGACACATCACTGTTATTTCTTTCAAGAGACGACGCATTCTATGAGTTCACGTTATCCACACGAACATCTTCATATTTATTGCCTGAATCAAATTGATCCAGAACGGCAAAAACCTCTTGTCTACTCAATCCTGTACTTACAATTTGGTTGCGATCTATAGTTTTGAGAAAGCTTCTGTGGAAAGTTGCATTGAGTACTTTTTTTTGACTACAGATCTAGCATGACTATTTTTTCCTTAAAACATTATGTAGCATGGCATTTCCGCCAAGCTGCGTGTACATTTTAGAAAAGAATTACAGTGTTTAGAGTGACAATGAGGTGCACGTATGGGCGAGAAGACTAGTCTTTCTCATCACTATTCATGATCGAAACTGAGTTAAATTGGAGCTTATTTCCTACTAGCCATTTTGGAAAATCAAAATAGACTTTACTTGAAATACCACCATTTTTCTTATAGGGGTCAAAATGATCCTCATGCGGTTATTAAAGAATTAAAAAAATATTTACTTAATAATTAAAATAGTAATATGAAAATTGCCACAATACGCATTGAGGCATATTAGAAAAAGTCAAAAGAAATGAACAACGGTTGTATGCTGAAATACAACATATGAAATTGGAAAAAGGGTCACGATGACCCAAAAAAGCTCTTCTAGTGTTACATTTGCTCAAACTTTTTCAATAAATAAATAAAATAAAATAAAATAAAAAGTATTGCAAATGTAATGGTGAAAAATTATTTTCCCCTCGTGATTCTGAAAGATATGCTTTCATTAAATGTTTTATTGACGTCTTAGTCTGAAGCAACACGATAGCTATAAGTGACGAACAAAGTAATTTTAAACAACGATCAAATGACGAGAACAATAATATGAACGTGCAGTCCACTCGTCCAAACTTCCAGACCTCTCCAACATAATGTCTCTGAGTCTCAACAGATTCACAAGGTAGTTTCTAAACGGCATCGGGACATAAGTTCCCACAACACATCAGAAACAACAAATGTATTCTCAACCTTGAACGTTTAGTTGTTGTGGTCATTCTGAGATGTTTATATTATGTGTAATGAAAATGCTTTTGCTCGGTAATTTTTCCCAGTAAATTAATAGCAATAACTCAACTGCTTCATTAATTGCTCCCAAATTTAAGTGCCAGTTAAAATAGGAAAAAGGAAAAATGTCGAAATTCTCGAATGCTTTCATCTAATATTCATTTTCCCTGTTCTCTCAATAAAGTTTAATCATTTGCATTGTGCTTTTGTTACTTTTACACAGTGTTTTCACAGGAGAAGTTAATTAAAATTTAATTATTCCAATGGAAATAAACAATGCATTCCCTTTGCAGATCAACAGTCGTCTCTATTGTGTTTAACTTAAACAATAAAATCGTAATATATTAGTTACTCGAGAATTATAATAAAAATAATTTTAAAGGACTTTACGAAGGTTCTTTAACAAATTTTGACCGTTCTGTCAAGAGACGAACATTAATTAAATGCTCTTACCCACTCAACGTAATGAGTTGCAATTAAAGCATGAAATTTTAACGAGCTTTGATGGAAAATTCAGCTGCACCATTTTGACTCAAAACTATCGTGGAAGAGCCGCAGGGCATAAAAGATCATAAAAGATCGATTGAGACAGAGAGAGAGAACGTTCTAATCAGGTGATTAACTTCCACAAATAGTTTGAATTTTCTTCCACGCTCCCCTTTCCATTTTACTTTGTTAGTTTTAGTACCGTTCTCTGGAATATTTTCATAACGGTGAAGAATGTTACACTTGGATCAAAGAATGTGCTTTCTTGAATTAACAATGTTTCAATTTAGAGATAGTTGTTTGGATTTGTTTATATGATATTTAAATGTTCAAACGGAAAAAGAACATTTGCTTTGGGATATATATTCTAGTTATATGAAGAGTTTTTAAAAACATTTTATTCTTTTTCAGAGAAATGCGATAACTGGCTTTAATACGTGTCTTCTGTAAACATAATAAATAAACGAATTTAACAAATTTTAGCATAAATTACACACTTATTTAAACAGTTGATAAAAATGTTTATTTAGCTGTTCATTTTCTTTGAATATTTTGAATGCAATTTCCGATGAATATGCATTGAAGCTTCAAATGAATATCCATTTCATTTAAAAAAAGATCTGTGGAAAGTCACTCCATGGAACAGTTTGTAAATGCAATGAATATCTATGAAAATAAATAGTTGTAATTACACAAACATTTTGGTTTAGTATTTTTATTTCACTTAAATAAGCTGGATATTCAAATTAAACATATTTTATTTTAATTTCCTTTTAATAAACTTCCTTTTACTTTACAGGAAGTTTTTGTGTGTGTGAAACAGACAATTAAATACTTTTTTAGTGAGGAGTCACTAAGATTAATCATTTCCTTTTTCAAGTTGTACTTTTCTACAAACATATTTTGGACACATCACATTTAAAAGGAAAACTTGATTTCTTTAGCATTGATCTTAAGTTTAAAAAATAGTATCATTCAACGCAAAAAAACCCCTTTCAACTAGCAATAATGCTGAAATTTTTGCAGTGAATATTTCATAAAAAGTACACACAATCGTTACTATAATTTTAAAAAAAATGCGTTATCCTGATTGATGTAAGATCATGGATAAAAAATTTTGTATCGAAGTAACGTTCTCAAAAAATTGCATTCCTTAGACTCGTAAAAAAAATAAACATTTTGAATATGATTTTAAAACAATTAGGAGACGTTTTCTGAAAGTTAACATTTGACGCTAAATATCTTCATACTTAAAATTAATTTGTATTTTATCATCTCAAGAAACATATAGACTGTAAAATTCATTTTATTTTACTTATTGGAATACTTAAAAATGGATGCAAATAAGCTAAGACACGTAATTATTTGATAAAAATTCATTCTAATTGATAGTCTTACTATTTATAAAATAAATTAAAAATTATGAAATTAAAAATTCACCCACATAAGTTTGCACTCGTTATCATTAACTGTATTTCTCATATATTTAAAACATTTTAGTTGTTCGCAGTAGTGTATGTCAATAGTGGGGTTTAAGCTATTTGTGCATGCAATTGTTTTAGATAAAAAAAAATCATTTCAAAGAAAGCTTCGATAAACATGTATCGATACGTTCCAAAACTTCAAAAAGTTTTTTTTTATGTTCATGTAAACACTTTTATGAATTACATTTTAGTGAAACTTAATTAAATTTAGCTATTTAAGCTTTCATATTACCTCATAATAATTCACGTTTTTCTCTTACTTTAAAATTGAGAGTCAAAATTTAATTTTTTAATATTTCTGACTGACATAACAAATTTCATTCTTTTTAGAATATAATATATTCTAAATTACCTATTTTACCTATTTTTTATTCTCACATGTTCAAGTAAAATGTTCTTAAAATTACAATATGTTTTTATTTCCTAAGAAGACGATTGAGAGAAGACATTTCTATAAAATTAATGTCACAAAATTCCAATTAATTCACAAAATATATGCAATTCATGAAAAAAAAATCATTAGTTGAATTAAAAAATTAAGCTGTTATATATAATTTTTACGTCTCCAAACAAAAAAAGTTATCAATCAGATAGAAAAATAAATTTGAAATAAAATAAATGATGTTTTATTGCTTTTATTCTCATTCGATTTGAAGTTATCTCATCACAAAAGAGAATATTATTTATTAAAAATATATTTATATAAGTAATGTATTAGTAATTTATATAAATTCCCCATGCTGGATGATTATTTTCATTTTTTTTTTAGCTTTGTATAATTTTTTCCATGAGTTTTATGCAACATTAAATTAACTTATTATATTCATAAAAGAAAAAAAAATGCAGATACAATAATAAAGAAACAAATTATTCTATAAAATACTTAATTCAATAGTGACGAATACTCGTATTAAACGAATAAAAACAAGATAAAATGTTATACTATTATCATTAAAGTTTTAGAATTGTTTATGCAAAGTGCATTTAAAGAGAGAGAAATTTTTAAAGAAAGAAAACATAAGAAATTCCTTTGATATTCTTTTAATATTTAGGCTTCACTTTAATAAGAATTTAGCATAAAAAATCCAAATACGATCATATGCAATTACTTACAGTACCTCATCAAAACTTTTTACCAAAAGAAACGTGCTTTTATCAAAAGAACGTATAAAAATAATATCAAAATGAGACATAAGCAACTTATAATTAGAGTTTCAAAAAAAAAATTTTATGTGATAGCAGTGACTACATAATTAATTATCAGTTAAAATTCACATATAGACTGTATTAATAATAAGTTTTTAACTATTTATAATAAAATGAAATAACACAATATTATTACAATATATAACTTAAACAATTTTTAATATTTAAAAAAAATATTTTAAATATTTTTTAACTTTTTACTCTTTTAGGTAAATAAACAGAAGAATATATTTTTCAATTATTTTATGTATGATAAAAAGCGTATTCAAATATTTTAAAAATATTCTCAATCAATGTAATCAAGGAAATTGATATTTATATTTTAAAAGAATATATCATATAATCTAGCACTCTCTAAATGTCAATGAATTTCGAACTACAAACAATTTTTTTCATTATTAAATACTTGACAATATAACACAGAGTTATTTACTATTACATTATTATAGACTATTTACTATTCCTTACAGACTGTTTAATACTATTTTTGAAAATTTAATACTATTAGATGAGTGACTAATCTTAAACAGAAAAATAAATATAAACATTCACAAAACATATGTATTTCACAAATTACCACATATGTAAGAATTTAAATTTTGTGTATCTGTTCACGTATGTATAATTTGTCAGTTTTTTGACATTTTTCAAATGTTTGCATTTTAGTTTTTAATACATTATATTTACGCAAACCATGCCCGAACATAAATAAAGTAAATTATATAAAATGAGATAATTTCTGTATAAAGTATTTAAAAAAAAATATTATATTAAATCCTATAAGTTATTAAGTTTAATTTTTATATATATTTATAGTAAATATTTAAAACTTACTTAACTATATATAATTAAAGTTACATAATAACAATTATCTTTCAAAATAGTGCTGATTATGAAATAAAATAAACACATATTCACAGCATTCATATTCGACAACCTACAAAAACTTTACCATTTGTATAAAACATTATTGTAATTCTTAGATTTCTCGAAGAAAGAAAAATAATCAGTATGAACTCCAGTTTTTTCAAAGTTTTTCTTAAGTTTTCTGTTTTTAGAAACTTAAATTGAAATGATAGTTTTGATTTCAAAATCTGCTTTGTCACATTATATTCTAGAGAAATAAATATCACTCTTTAGCAAAGATTCAAAAACAATAAACGTTGAAATTTTTTCAATTTAAATTTAATTTGAAAATTTATTTCAAAATTAATAGATACCAGACTTAATAATTGATACTGCATAATCAACTATTTATCAAACTATTCTTAAGATTGTATCAACAATGAATTTATTTTCTAATTCTTCTTAGTAATAGAAATAAAACTATTATCTTACCTTGACCACCTTCAGAGCTTAAAGAAGCCATCCAATGAACCATGAAAATGAAACAAAAAATATAAGTTTTTGCTAGAGTTGTAGAAGAACGCAAAGTGAAAAATTTCAGTGTTTTCATTGTCATTTCAATCATGGTTCTTTTCTGCAACAACTGAGCATAAAAATGTATTCATATAACATACAAACATCGAATGCAGTAGAAATAATCTCAATTTGTCGCAAAACTGCTCCATTTTTTTTAATCAAGAGTTCATGAAAATCCTAGAGTTTTAATATCAGTTTGGCTGAGCATAAATATGTGAGTTATTTTAGTCCAGCAAATGTGAATTCAAAAATGATGTGATGCTTTTGTGAGAAACATAAAAACTTCTGGTAAAACAATAAATGGTAAATTTTCAACTGGTTGTAATTGAACCAGGAATTCTTTTATTCTGTTCATTTGATAAATATATTTGAGAGAAAAATGCTATTTCTGTTAAATTTATTATTTTGAGGAGAAAAATGCTTAGTATACATCTCTTTTTAAATATATCTCAATTTTCCTTCTAAGAAACATGACATGGAAATCAGAACAAAATTTACTTATATGCAATATTGCTTTGTGAAACTTTGCATAAAAAAAAGGGTGAGATTATGAACAAATATTAAATGAGTAATTATTTTCGAAAAATGAGGGAAATATATCCAAAGTCATTTAATGAAAAAAGAAAGAATAACGTATTTAACTTACAGAAAATTCTGAATAAATTACGCATTTACTTATTTACTTTACTCAAATACACGCTTAATGTGTACAAAAATAAACATTATTCTCAGAACAAGAGACTTTGAATAAATAATTATAACTATATTATCAAAACATTTAACCACGTGCTTCTAAAAATTACCCGGTTACCTATAAACAACGTTGAATAATATTTTTTGAGCATCACATCATCTTTTGTGTACGTTCCACGGACTCTCACTTTAATGTATGCAGGAAAGAAAACTTTTCGCGAGTTCACAAGTTTCCGCCGAAATTTCGGTGGCCAAAGAAATCCTTTGACAACTCCACGACTAGTTTGTGTCTTCCTGGGAAAAATAGAAAATTGCTCCAGTTGATGAGACAATTCCGCTCAGACGACAAGTGACACACGCAAACAGTCGCGACATTCTTTACGCTATTTGGCGCACCTTTCGTCTGGTTTCGGCTCCGCGGCGAAGCGGCATTTAAGGGACAGCGGCAAAGCACGAGGAATCAAAATCTCCGAAATACTCTTAGCTGACAATGATGCGCCTGCGCTTTCTGTCTTCGTGACGTCACACGCTTCGTGAATGGATTGTTCCGTCAAACTGGGCGGTTATCTTCGAAAATCAGAGGGGCAGTTTCGCAGATTCTCTCTTTCCCTGATAAATAGTGCTGAAAGAATGGGGATGGAGGGGGAATTATTTCAATGAAATTTTTTACTCTTTGATAGTAAACGCTGCTTTTTCATTAAATTTTGAAATCAATGGTAGGTAATTAGGTCAATGGAGTTAGTTATTCACAAAGAATAATGCATA
>BMAV01002861.1:48049-68549 GCA_019973955.1 Trichonephila inaurata madagascariensis
AAAAAAAACAACTTCTGATCAGTTTTACAGATATATTAATAGCTGTGAGTGCATCCCTATTTGTCTCGATGAAAAATCTGGTATGAAGTTACTTGTCACAGATTGGGAAATGTGTTGCGCGGTTCCACAAAGAACTTGAAATTCGTGAGGAACTTTAAACGTTGAAAAATACATTAGAAATAATAAAAGGTATTGATATTGGTGAAGTTGTAGTTAATGAACGGAAAATTGATTATTTTAAAAAAATGTTTCCCTCACCACAAACAGAGCTCCTAATATGACTATACAAGAAATACGTTTTATTAAATTATTTCAAAATGAAATTGGTCATCCAGTAATGTGAGTTTCCTTTGAATTATTCACCAGCAAATGCTATAAACATAAAATTTATAATTATCTGTTCCAAAGAAATATTAATAAAAGTTAATCAAATTTTAAATTTTATTGTTGTAATAAAGTTAATTCAAAAACCTTTAAAATGATATATATTCCAAATATATTCCTTTAACGTGTAATAAAACGCATGTAAGGTTATAAGGTTACTTGTTAGTTCTTTGTTTTAAATTAATGAAACAAGGAAGATTTTAAAGAGCTGTATAATATTGAATGTCTGAAAATTTAAAGTTTTCCATAGACATAAAATTACATTTAAATGTTTTTATTAACAAATTATTATGTCAAGGAAAAACTAATGAAATTATTTTTTGGACTGATAAAGAGAGTTATAATGTAAATTAAGTTCTTTGGTAGAAGTATTGAATCTGAAAATCAGTATTTTTCCGTAAGTTAAAACGTTTTTTGGATGAAGCAATACTTTTAAAAATCATGAATTGGAATTTCTACTAGGAACTGTGTATACTTTTAGGAAAATTTTCAAACTGATTTAAAGAATTCAAAGGAATTGAAAAGCTATTTCAAATTCAAATTACCCAGACCTATTCCGCAAAAATGATTTCGATAACACCTTCGTTTTTTGGGTGGAATCAGAAAATTTAGAAGTGTAGAGAATAGATGTACTAAGTAATCCTGTTTGGACATAAATAGTTTGTAGATAGGCAAAAATATATATAAAAATTTAAACTTCATCAAATATCAAAAGTTGAGGAATCTGAATCCCGTATTGAAAACTCAAGACTAGAAAAATAGAATATTATGACATAGAGGCCTTTGCTTCAGAAAACTAGCAATCGCATTGTAAAACATCTTTAGATTTAATTTGTGTAAGTCTTTTTTTCAGCATGATGTCATGTATTGTCCAAATGATAATTTAATGGGATGTTCAATCGACAAAATATCAACCTAATATATAAAAATCTTACAAGTAACATGAAGCAAAAGAACTTATAACAAATAGTCATAATAGTTTAATATAATTATAAGTATTATTAAAATATAACTATTTTATGATATTCGGGTGAGAGAATACGGCATTTTATCACTCTGTGCTTTGTTTTTTTATTTATTTTTAAGAATAAACATTTTACATGACTACTAAGTATAAAGCATAAGGTCTCTAAAACTATTGCATTTCAATTTAATTTCAGCGCTTTGATTAAATCATATTTACTATCCTTGTTCTAAAGATAAAATATCTAATATTCTGTAATTTTGATGATACAAGCATCATGAAATAAATTCGAGTTTTAGAGAGAGCTGATGTATTATGTGTTCATTAGTATTGTGTGTGTCTCGTTTTTTTTTCATGTCCTTCTACTTATATTACTATATTTTGTCTCCGCCATTGGTTTAATTTTTTTAGAAGTAATTGTTTCAAAACTATTCGAAATATATTGAAAAATATATATGTATCTACAATTGTTAGAAAGTTATTGACTATGTCACGATAATTCACATCTTTTTAAACATAGTTACACACAGGTATAATAAATATGTACACTAAAAAGTTCTATGTTACATTTCATATTAATATATGCATATAGTTACATTTACTGGCAATTTTGTTTTATAGATTTTTTTGAGCCATTTGAGTCATTTAAGCATACACTTTTGTATAGATATACGTATTTATAATCATAGTTTTGTCTGTTTATTGCCAAATTATATCTAGGAAGTAAAATTAAACAAGCTAAAATGAATTTATTCCGACTTCTAAAAATGTATCTTTTAGTAAAGTGAAGTATTTCATATAATCACATAATCAAAACAGAGAGAGATATGATCACATCTTTTCAACTCCAGCATCAATTTCTTTATTTCTATACTTAAATTTATCTAAGCAAAAACAATTTCTACAATATTTTCTTCTTGTTATATATAACATAGAAAGCTTAGTAAAATCATTCCTCTGTCGTCTATTTTTAGTTTAACAACCATTAAATACTTTAATGATATTTGAGTTATTCGAATTAAAAATCCATTTTTTTTTAAATCAAAATTTCCCAAATGGAATTATTTTTAACGATGCAGTTTATTGAACAGTGAAAACCTGCTTCGTACCAATCGACAAAATTATAAATATTTGGTATAATTTATGAGACTTAAAGATTTAACTTTGACACATATAAAGCTAGAACATTTTACTTTAAAAATTCGAAAGCTTTTTCTCTTTCTTTTAAAGTAAAAAAGCGATTAATACGCATTATAAGAAATAGCTTTCAATCTAAGAAATTCAAAAAAGAATAAATCAGAATCTAGTTAGCGAAATTTTTTTTTTAGTTTTTCGAATTAGAATTAACTTAGATTCTTTAAAATTATAGTTAAGAATAGTTATAGTAATTTAATAAAATATGAAATAGAACTAGTCAGGAGTCTTTTGTGTATTTTCAAATACAAAGCACTATTCTAACAAAAATTAAATAGTGTATTGTAAAAAACTTTTTAACTAACTCCGATAACGATCCTTTGTAATGATTTAGTTCTTTTAGAAACTTCCTTTAAAATGCAAAAAAGAACTTAAAATGTCGATAGAAACACACAAAACACTTGAAAAACGACATAGAACTCCAAATGGGTTTTTAATTATTCCCACTTTTTACGAATCGTTTCATCGCATTCCTTTAGAATGCTCTTTAACCAAATTAACGACTAGACAGCCAATTAAAGCTAATGACCGCAGCATAAGTAAATAAATTTCCTGCCGCATTTTATTATCGTTAAATATCATTACTGTAGCCACAAAGCAAAGCCCAACCCTCCATTCTTATTCCGTACTGTAAAAGAAGAATATGTGAGGCTTAATTCCATCAGACGTTTTGGACCACGCTTTCAAAATTAAACAACCAAGACGCGCATCAGAAAGCGAAGGATTACTTCCTTTTTTTTAATAAGTTTTTGAAAATCATCTTAATAACCGGCTATTTTGAAAATGCGATGAATTCTTCCCTTGGAAAGAAAAATTCTCTTCAAGTTGCTTCTTATAAAGTTGTTTGAGAATCTTATTTTACCATAATCGTTAAGAAAGGGAATAAATTAATGCAAATAAAGAGGTAAAAAAGTTTTTTGTGTGCCTAATTTGCATATTCATGATTGTTTCATTATTCTTCAGAAATGTTTTCTGTAAGTAAGAGGGAATCACATAATCTTGCGCCTTTTTAAAAAAAATTTCTTATCACTAAATGCGTTTTAAATGACTTTTCTTTTCTTTTTTTTTATCATTTGTGTTTCTAAAGTTCGAATTATTATGAGGCTTGGAAAACATTTAAACTTAAAATAATCTAAAAAAAAGTACTTCGCATATTTAATAATAATATAAATTTAAAGTAAAATAAAACTACAGTAATTAAGTTATATTTTAAATAATAATATCTAAATTTACTAAAACTTTTTATTTATTCATTTATTTTGATGACTTAGATCTCTTGGTTTTGATTGGATGTCAAATTTCAAATGATGTCCTTAAAATATTTTAATTTATTACACATGCTAAAATAATAAGCACAAAGTGTGTGGAGGGATTTATATTTTATCTTTCTATTCAATGATTTTTTAGATTTCTTTTTTTAATGGGATTTTAAAATGAATATGAGTCGTCTCTCTATGAAAAATTCTACCAATAAAATTACAATCTTGAGGACCTCATAAAGATTTATATATAATTTGTACCAAACAATAAAATTGAATAATTTCACAAATAGTAAGCTACAACAGTCTAAATTTATTACTTTTTAGCAGTTCTTTTTAGCAGTTCTTTCTAACTGAAACATTAGTTTTATAATGTTCGAAAGTGTTCAACAATTTTATCAGTAATCGTGAGTTGTATGTTAAACAATTATTTTTAGAATTTTAAATTTATCACTCTTCCAATTCTTTATGAAAAAATTTGCTATTTTCTTACTGTCATAAATGGATCTAATAATTTTTGTGCTTATCATTTCCAATAAAGTCATCGCATATCATCAAATGATGTAAATTTTAGTTTTAAAATTGTTGACTCATCATTTTGATAAAGAATCTTAGACTAAAAAATGAAACTCATTATACTTCTATATTTCAAACGTTTACAGCAATAGTTTGCACTGTTTGATGTAATTATTTTCCTTGTAGAGAAGTTATTATTAAAGACGTAATTTTCTTACAATAAACATATCTATATAAGCATATAAAAATGAATCAGAAATATTTTGATCAAATCGTTATTAAAGCAGAATAACAATATTGCTCTCTTCAAATTATCAATATAGTTGTATAACAATTTCATGATCAATGAACACATTTAATATAAATTTATAAAACAGTTTATGCTGTACGATTTATGCTGGATATTTTAAAACTCTTTTAAGAAACCCACAGGCGTAACGTACACCCCTTCACCATAAGGGATGGGGATTCTAGACGGCCCAAAGCAGGATTGACGCCAAGTACGAATTTAACCAATTTATAAAACATTAAAAGCAAATCCTGTCTTACAAGGGGATGATCTAATATCCACCGTTTCTCCTGAAGAAACCCGATGGTAGTTTTAAATATTTTAAAAATACCTCTTCTACGTTAATTTATTCAAGCAAATTTTCATATCAGCACTACTAATAATGGATATAGTCATTGAGTTGATCATAGATACGAAATAATATGACCAATTCAAAAATTGTGGTACTGAATAAAAAAATTTTTATTTTAAAAGTATGTATGTAAAAATTGTATACATTTTAATAAATGTGTTTGTATCACACTTAAAACATATTCAAATATTTTTTATCCATGTCTATATAACTGAAAACCAGACCATCTTTTCTAATATTTGCTTTTGCAGTAATTTATCACAATCACTGTTTCACAGCCATTCTACAGACTGTTTATACTACATATAGCATCAAATTGCGGAATGATTATACTTCTTTTAATGGTAAAACATAATCATATAAACTAATAAAAAGCACAATTCACACACACAATAAAACAAGTAATACTCCGAATTAATTCTCAGTTTTATGCGACTCGATAAAAATTCATATTATATTTTAGAGTAATCCAATTACAATATCCAATTGCAATCCCCAAATTGCACAAAACATTTACTTTTACTTTCCAATATCAGCGATAAATTGCATTACATTTTAAAGAAGCTCAAATACATGTCTGCCTACTTTCGAGTTGTTTGCTTTCATCATCTCCAGTTCACACGAACATATTTTTTTCCCCTTTAAAGCGCTGATTTCACTCATGCAGTTAATGTCATATGGACTTTTAAAGTTTCAAAAACTGAGAGAAAATGGAAAAATAAAAGGTTGTGCTGATTTTGTTCGAAACGCACTCCATTGAAATGTCCTCTTTGCAAACAAGGTCGTAAATCCAGAGGACACAGTTCGTCTTCTTATTTTTTAAGAATTTTTTTCTATTATTCTCCTGGTTTTATTTCTCTTTTCGACTTATATATATGAATACATACATGTGTGTGTTTTATCTTTCCATTTCATGGAGCACACCAGTTGTAGTTTTTCTTTCTCTCATTCTTTCTTTTTTTATTTCTGCAAATACAAGTAAAGACTAAGATTTCCGAAATCGAATTGACTCTGTTCAGAAAATTGATAAGGGCATTTAAGGTACATATGTTAGTCGAAGCTTATGAGCTTTTCAATAAATTATGCTTTATTTTTCGTACGCAATACGAGCAAGATATATATATTTATATATAGCTTTAGTGTATTAAGTGTTACTTCCTTATGTGTCTTAGCCTAATATTAATTTAAAATGAATCTCATTCAAGGATATGCTTTTGGAAAATTGGTAATTTGTTTCTTTTTTCCCTCCAATTTTTATTTACTACCAATAAACATTTGATGTTACTCTGAAAATACTTGGATAGACAATCTAATTGTCTATCCAAGTATTCTCAATATATCTCTATCTTAACTAATACGTTTGAAATAAGTTATAGAGATATAAATTTTATTAAACGATATATTTATTTACATGAAATTCGTTATCCTTTGAGTATTAATGCATCTGAGCAGTTAGCTTTTTCGAGTTTACTATCGACTCCTTATATTTGAGTAAACTAAACCAAAATGTCACTTCTCAGAGCACTTATTACTATGCTTTCCTTTTCAATTATTTTAGAGAACGAATAGAATACACAAAGATAAATCTCATAGCATCTGCTAAAGAAATTGTAACATTATAGGCTTTTATTTGTCAAATGTAGTTTCTATGCATTAAAATAGAATAGAAACTTTCACCACTGAGAGGAGCTCGATCATAAAAGAAATAAAGTGCCTCGGATGAGCACAGCCGTTATATTTGAGACTTTGTCTATTTTAATTTTTTTTGTGTAGGTTTGGTGAGATAAGAAATAATCTAATTAAAGTATATTAAAAAGTTAAAGCAGTTTTGACGTTATTTTTGCATGCTAAAAAAACTGTTTGTCCAAAAACAAAACGAGGATAGATGTTATTAAAATAAATGAACTCAAAACTTTTTGTTGAACGTTATCATACATCATTATCAAATATATATGTAAACCGCAAATCTGTGAGATATGCATTAAAACAAAACTGTCCTTTTAAGTGTTTATGGCTTTAAATTATTTTTTTTTTAAAACTTTAGCATTACCTTTTAAGCAAATACAAAAAATATTATTAGCGTTGCTGCTATAATTTTAGAATTTAAATTAATTTACTTAGTTTATATAATTATTTTTGTTCAAATAATTTTATATAGTTTTTGCTTCGCTACAATTTGGTTAATATTATAGCTTTGAATCTGTATCTTGGATTTTGAATCTCGCAATAACTTGGTTATTGTTCATTGATTTATAATGGTCTAAGCATTATTGAATGCATCTTTAGATGCTACTTTTTTTCTTATAACCGATTTAGAGCTTCGATCCATTATTTTCAACATGGATTTATTTCAATTTTTTTTTCGGTCAGTATTATTGACAGAAAAGAGGAGTGTTGGTCAGCCACAAAACTGATTAACTCTACTTTTATATAAATTAAAAGCTGTCTTTAGTCAGCTTTGTTTATAATACTGCAGCATTTATCTTTTTAAATTCTAATATTTGTAAAATTCTTTATTTAGTGCTCAAGTCATTTCGGATGTTTAATAGAAATTATTAAAAAATTTTATATATATATATATATATATATATACATTTCAATTGCCCTATTTATTCCAATCCAAGTCGCACCCCTAATTCTCAACAAATTTTTGTGAAAAATGAAAAATAGTGCGAAATGGTTCATCAATATCCATTTTTACGAAAATAAAATAAATTTAAAATGAGAACTAATACAAAGGGAGTAGTTAGATATGTTACCAGTATTATTAAAAGAGTGTATGATCCTGTAATTGCTCTACTTGCCCCATAGAAAGAATATTTCTTCCTTTGATTCTAAGACTCACTCGATTTTCAGTAGAGTTAACATCGGAAAAAAGATGTGGCGTGGATTCTAGTAAATACGGTATATATATATGTAAGTATACACATATGTAACTGAAAATAAAGCATTAATATATATATATATATGTAACATAACTTTATATATTTTACCTTCGTTTTTGCATTTGTTGTGATACTCTGTGTTTCTCTTTGTTTATATATTCATATATAATTTTCTGCCTACTTTTAGATATGATTAAAAATTCTTTATTTTTCAGATCCCAAATTATATATTTGAATTAAAAAACAATGTAACCTTAAATCTCATATATTGACTGTTTTGCTGCCTCGATCCTTCGCCAACGATTATCTTCAAGACTCCATGAACCTCCTTAAAAATTCTATATAAAATACTTTTCATTCGATCATCTGATTTGAAAGAAATGATTTTTCCCCTTACTATGCAATATCTCGAAGCTCATCAGAAAAATACTACATCATTTTTGTTGTTCTCATGTAGCGTTCCATTTTTATTAAAGTGATTGCTTGTCTCAGAAAACTACCATTTTCTGACAACGTCATATCTCCCAAAGCAACAAACACAAACGACAAATACACATCCCCGCCCAAAACGTGTAGCTCCTGAAATCAGTATTTCCGTTTCCTTCCAGTTCCGCATTTTAGGAGTTTTCTCTCCCCCCTTCTTTATTTATTTGTTGCCTACTTTTTTTTCATACTTTCTGCCATCTGTTTCATTCTTTTCAGGGTAAAGAATAGGAGGACAATGGTGATAAAACGAATTTTGAGGGCCTCGACAAAACAAGAACGGAACGAAAAATGGAAAGAAAGGCGAGATATGTTTCTTACGATTTCATCGGTGACCGATATTGAATAGCAGGAAGGGAGGTATGAAGAGTGATTTCACAAGAAGGGAATATATGTTCCCTTTGAGATGATACAGGGAGGCTGTGTATATATTTCTGTCGACAGCAATATCGAAGATTATGTGACTGTTCAATTCGATCGCTTTTCGCTTCCATTTTTTTTTAAAATATCCAATTTTAGTAAGTTGGATTTGGAAAGGAAATGTAGAAGGTGATTTGAAAGTCAGGTACAATGTGAGTCTTCCCCCCCCCGATTGAATTTTGTATTTTCGTATTTCGGGTTTCAGACTGAGAGTTTAGCCGTAGGCAAAAGAAGAGCAATGGATGCATTTCGGTTTATGGAAAAAAGCAACTTATTTTTATTAAAGAAGATTATATGTGTCTTCATTAATTTATTTTTAACCCAAAATGAGCTTCATACTTAAGGTAGAAATATTAAACCAAAAATATTTCAACATCTCAGTCATGTTAAAGTTTTTAATCTTGCTTACTGTGCTGAATTTTTAGCGAATTCGTGATCCTATACAACCGTTAAAAGTACAATAAATAAAAGCCTTTTAATTATTACATAGCGCAAAAGAGTATTTTAAATGCAATTGAAAAGTATTAATTGTAATCTAATCGGTAGTAACCTCAATAACAATTCATGTAAAATCACGAATAGCTATTGAAACAAGTAGTGTTAATAACGAACAAATATTTTACGTCTAAAATATCATAGAAACATGAATCATATTTGTTTTTTACTGTTAAAATAAAAATAAAAAATGTATAAAAAAAATTCGGTAAAATATATAGATATTGATATAAACCGGAAGGGGGGGGGGGCCCCGCGGCATGTATCCTCTGCGAGTTTCTCGTGCGGCCTTCATAAAAGCTAGCACTTCTAGCAATGAATATTTAATTATTATGATTGCAAAAGTTTTCAAACCAATGAAATTAAATAAAGAACAGCATGAATGTATGTATGTTTCAATGACTGTTCGTGGGAATTGTCAATTGTACATTTCAAACGTTAGAATACCAACTAATGCATTCCGCCAACGCTACTACGATGCATGCTCATGCAGATGAACTGTTAAGACATAACGTTATGAAGTTTGATATAAATGTATATATATATATATATATATATATATATATATATATATATATATAGTGAAATAAAATAAAAGTGAAGAAGTACTAGAACCTACAATGCTAAAGCAGGAAGAAATTGGAATTCACCAGACACAACAAATGTAAATACAAGAAAGTCTTTGGACTAAACTGGAGACCTATTATGATTTTCTAAAGCTGTCGCTGAATTACGCCAGCGAATTAGGGTTAGCAATGCTTTATGGATCCAACCTTCCCCGTACAGCAGAAATTTTCGACAAAATAAGAAAAGCAAAAAAAGTTGAAAAGTTAAGCCTTATACAACACGTGGAAGAAAAACCTGATAATATATTGAAATGAAGTTAAGAAAGGAGAACAATAATGAATGTCTCAAGGAAAGGAATAATAATAAAAAAATTATATTAAAAAAAAACTTACGTGTAAAATAATTACTGGAAATCGAAAATTCAACCTTCCACAATAAGCTTCCAACGCGAAATGATGTAAAAGAATGAAACGACTACACGAGAAGGAAAAAAACCGTGGAGCCACCTGGATATATATATATATATATATATTGATGAATGATACTAGTTTTTCTCCTTATGTTGATACCAAAATATTTCATATTACAACTTTTTATGAGAAATAATAAACAAATAAGTATTTAATTTATTTTAATAATATTTCTTTATAATGCACAAAATTCTTAAATCTATATCTATCCTATCTATACAAAAACTGTAATGTTTTCATGAAAGCCGCATTTATAAGTACATCAACATTTGCAGCCTTCTTTATTACTATTTAATTAGCATGCGAACTATAATGGTAAAAAGCTTCCCTTCCTCTGCTGTATACAAATACAAATATATAACACCTTATAAAATTAGCTGTTATATGGCTGATTAATTGCTAATTTAACACTTGAGAAAGTTTATAATCTTTGGAGTATTTACGTACAATGATATTACATTTGATTTGCATCTAAATGGAAATATTCTTCATTAAGAATTCTAAGTAATTTATAGAAATAATGAAAAGATTTTTCAAACTAAACTTTCGTAAAACGTAATTATGTATGCTAGGTTGGGCTGAAAGAAATATATATTGATTGCATTTTCTTCTTTATGTAGTTTGAATATAATTATGTTTGCCATTGTCTGAAGAATATGCTGAATGTAAGGTATTATATATTTACAGAAAGAATCTTTCGTAATTTAATTCATTTCTTCCCAAGATTAATATGATTATTTTGTTTTTTTATTTGTTTTACAACTACATTATTTGTGTAAAAATATTGTGAGGAAAAATTTTATGGAGTAAGATATGTACGTGATTAAATAAACTGCAGGCTATTCTGGTTAACAATGTATTTAAATAACATTATTCACAAGAGCTTTCAAAAATTTGCTGATAGCATGAGAAATGTATTTCTTTTATTTATCGCTGTTACGTTCAATAATATTTAATTGTTATGTAATAATCATTTATTTCAATACAGTACAAGTTTCTATTAGTTACTTAATAAAAGCTCCCCTCAGGGGGCTCACCTTCTTTAGGTGGGTACGGGTGTCACAATCCCGAGGTACCCTAGTGATCTTTTCCTTTTCCTAAGGGGTTTACTATCTTTGGTAAACACGGGTGTCACGACCCCGGGGTACCCCAGTGATCCTTCTCTATTTTCAACCCTCCATCTTGTCATCCAATTTCTCCTTTTCTTCTTTTCCCGTCCAGACCACAGACCTATGAATGTTTGGCGCAGTATAGCCAAAACTGGCTCTTGCGCCATAAAACACCAAACTCAACTACTTAATAAAAGCATTATAGTTTTTGCAACTTAAAGAATATAGTTATGTTGTTTGCTACTTCTTTATTTTAAACACTTTTCGTATAAAATACGGCATTATTTAAAAATGTAACGTGTTTTGTTATTTAAAAAAAATAGAGCTTCACTTACTTTATTCTCGTGTTTAAATGTATAAATACTATACTGTTCGAATTAATTGGGACAAATGGGAAAAAAAGTGATTTTTTTCTAAAATCTTAGCTATTTATCATTACATACCTTAAGGTATCCGACTACGTTCGGTACCGTGATTTTACAAAAGGGTGTAAATGCATAATATTTATGATATTTAGCGTCACTTCTATTAAGCAATGTATATAAAATTGGGTTAAGAGAATAGTATTACAATAAAAACTATTTAAGTCCAATATTTTGACAAAAAATTAACTTAAAATAACCTTTTTTCCAAATATTCTCCTTTTGTAAAAAATGCTTCTATTGTATTAATATTTTGCCTGTATATAGCTCAGACCTCTGTATAGAGGCTCAAATAGAATTTTTAAAACACATAACTTGGAAGTCGGTTTATCCATGTTTTACGAAAACAAAAGGGAGACATTTTAAGAAAATACACCGATAATTATTTTAAATAGTTGTAACTCTGGAAATAATGTGAATTAATCAAAAATCATAGTTGAGCCTCTCTACAGAGGTCTGAGCTATAGACAGGCAGACTATTAATACAATAGAAGCATTTTTTACAAAAGGAGAATATTTGGAAAAAAGGTTATTTTAAGTTAATGTTTTGCCAAAATATTGTATTTAAATAATTTTTTTTGTCATAATGTCCTTAAAACAATTTTATACATGTATTCTAATCTAAATGACACTAAATATCATGAAAATTATACATTTATGCGCTTTTTTAAAATCATGGTTCCGAACGTAGTCGGATACCTTAAACAGACTGAAAAGTCTGTATATTAGNACGAAGTAGGTCTTTCTTTAGTAGAAAGAGCTTTTCAAACCGTCTTGGCGTTGACTTCACTAGAATAGCACATAAGTATTCTTGATTTCATTATCTTGGAAACACACTAGTATAATCCTTTTTATCATTTGCTCTGTTGTCGTGCGATTCATCTTAGCGAAACGATTCTTAAGAATATGCCATCAGTTTTGAATAGTATTTAAGTCTGGGGAATTTTCAAGCCAATCGAGTACTTTTATTTTATTTTCCGCGTAAAAGTATGGACCAATTTCAAACTATGACAAGGGGTCAAGTCATGTTGAAATGTTCCATAATTGAAACAATCATGTTATATAATATTTCTATATATTTGACAGAATTCATCATGCATTTAACCCGCGGTCACTCGCGCCTGTTTTTGCTACCTTCGTTACTCACGGGGTGTAGAGAACACCCCAAACTTTTAACACGTGTATTTAATTATGAAAATAAAAATTAAGTTATTATGATACATATTTATAAAGCACAAGATGTTTTTTGTATTACACAAATAAAATTATTAAATTTATTGCACACAAATGAGACTAACATTAATTTAAACTAAACATACAAAATTTTCATTTTAAAACACATAATTTTATATTTTTTCATAAACCAGTATAAAACGTATATGCCAGTAATAAATATACTTTATAATTAATGAGATAATGATTGTAGAAAGTAGAAAAATAATATTTTAATCATTTTCCAAACTTTCAGAGCAGACTGTATACAAATGCTCAACTTCTCGCGGGAGTTCTCAGCCCTCCAGATAAACTTTTCAAGGTCATTACATTCCAATCGTTCCTTAAAGAGGGATTGCATCACGCCTGAAGGTTCAATGACCTAAAATGTGCAGCTACAGAAAAAATCGTGGTTCTGCACATTCTTTTTAGAAATCTGGGAGGATTTTCTTGTTGCTGGGGTGTACAGAACACCCCGCGCGAGTGATCGCGGGTTAAGAGGAACTAAGCTTAAAGGGCTATTTGTTGTGAAAAAAAACCTAAAAATATGTTTAGAAGGATGTTTTACTGTCTGTTGGATATGATCTGGTAACAAAGTTTCAACTTTACTTCGTCTAACTACACTTGAATCGAATCCCTGCACAAATAAATGTTTCATCACTCAAAATCACCTTCTCCCAGTCATTAACAGTCCCTGATCGGTAATGTTTGGCCCATGCTAAACGTTTTTTCATCATTTTATGAGTTAGAAATAGTTTTTTCCCTCAGTCTTGTTGCCTTATGGCCAACTTCCAGAAGCCTTTTCCGTGCAGTTGAGGTTCTCACTTCAACAGCAGTATCCAACAAATCCCTTCAAAAGTCGATGCTTGTCTTTCTTGGATTTATTTTGCTACTTATTAAAATTTTATCAATTCTTCAAGTAGTTTTCCACTTGCGACCACTATTTCCTTTCTTTTAGGAAACGATGATCCAAAATTTTGAAATATTCTTAAAACACTTAATTCGATCCCACCAACTCACATACTTATATCTCTTACAGTCACAAAAAATGTTAATCGAGAACGATTTATTTTAGAACGGTTCCTCGGAATAATATATCCATCCTTGAACAAGTAAATGTCTTATACAGAACGCAAAATTGAAATTACCAGCTGCCTCACTGAAAGGCTAACAACTGAGCTCCAGATACAATAAAAAGAATAAATTATATTCAAAGTCGATCTATCACACTACCTAAGGGCAGGTATAACGGGTTTGAGATGGTTCAGGACATCACTAGTAATCACACACCAACTCAAACAAGGAAAACATGTTTGTCCCAATCAATTTGAACAGTATGGTACTACCGTGGATTCTATTATGAACAGATAAATTCAGTTTCATGAGCAAAATAGCAGTCAGATCTGACTTAAGTGTAGTTTTTTTTTAATATCCAACGGGCATAACTAAAATTTTTGAACAGTGAGTAATTTGTTATTTTTTAAATACTATATTTGCATGATAATAATATTTCAAGAGTTAAAAGGATATAAATATTTTCAACAGTTAAGGAACTAATATTTTATTTCAGGGTATTTTTTTTTACTTATTCAGCTATTTATTATTATATATTATATGTTTTATTTTTCTTTTATTTGTTGCTGCTTCGGAGTTTAAAACGACTTAATGATATATATTACCATTCAGTCGATTCTATTGATGTTAAGACTAGGCGTTCCAATAATTAAATAAAATTAATCAGTTTTTAAATTCCAAATATAAACTTATTATGATAAGTGTTTATAAAGAAGATTCAATCCTATATAAATTTTATACAATACATTATTTATATTAAGAAAAATATTGTGGAGTAAAGTGTTATTGCATGTTGTTTAATAAAGTAGTAAAATATTTATAAAATATAAAAAAAAGTTCTTTTATATATGAAAGTGTGTTGAGTGATTATGAAAAATAAAAAAATTCTTCAATAAACCTACCTTTCGAATATTTGAGTACAGTGCTGATTTGTATCCACATTTCAGGAAAATTGTAGTATGCTGGGTTAATGTAGTGGCAAAAATAGAAAAACTTCTAAAAAAACAAATTTTTCACATAACTAAAATATTTACTTAATGGGTAAGACGATTTGTGTAAACGCTATCCTGTGCTGTTTAACACATAACGTTTCTTTTTTTATCAAAACCGAAAAAAAAAAATCCGACATGAACATTTAAATAACAAATGACACCATTAGTTTTAAAATGATATTCTATGCAAAAACAACCGCTATACCTGATGTTCGGTTTTCTTAAAAAAATGACGCATAAAAGTATACATTTTGCCAGAAGAAAAGGAAACTAAGCTTTATTTTATGTTCCGATGTTTACATATTCGCGTTTTGATGGTACTACCTAAGCTAGTATAGGATACTTACGTTGAAATTTTGCTATTTAAGAAAAAAAATCATAGTAAAAGTATGTTACTTTAATTTTAAAAATAGCTGTTAGCACTTATTTTTGAAATGCAGGAGTTATTATTTATAAGGCTTAAGATATGTTTCTCTATTGCCACTTAAATGTCCCTAAATTACGATTTTATTAATTAGTTTCATTTAATTATTATCAATAATTAACATGAAACTTTCTGACATGGATACCTGTATAAAGAATTAAGAGATTTAAGGTGATTTTTGATTGATTATTATGTTTGATTGAATTTCTTCATAATTTTTGCAAAAGACTTAAAAAAAATATGAACAACGAAAAAATGTTCTAAAAACCTTACTTAAAAGTATGCGATTCACAGCATTATTATTTCGGGCATAAGAGTTATATATATATAAATGTTTTTTTTATTAATAATTGAAAAGAATTTCATTGGGAATATATTATTTGCGTTCATATAAACTATTTCTATAATACTTCTCTATTTATACTCTTTGAATAAATTCTTATTGATAATTTACTCAAAATAATATGAAAAACTCCTCAAAAGCTACGGAATTACTTTTGTACTCTGACATTCTTTATTTTTATTTATTTATTCATTTATATTTGCAATTGCATTTGCATTTGCAAAACCGTTTTATTCACCACACAAATACTGTAGTTACTTGATTTATTTTTAAATTTAAATTCAGAAATAAAAAAAACAGAATGTTTTATAATGAAAGTTTAATGGTATTTCTTTAGTATTTCAGAAGTATTTATGCATATTTATACCAAAGGTGTACCCAAAATATTTTTTTTACTCTCTATAATATTTCTACTTGAAACCTGCGATTTTCGATGAAAACTATCCAAACACAAAAAATTAAGTCTTTCGAACGTTATTTTACATTAGTCTTTTAAAAAAGCATTATATTTAATAAAAACGAATATATTAATATCTAAATAAAATGATTATTGCTTTATAACATAGGTGCTGCTTGAACTTTTTAATTACCATTTCATTTTCTAAAACAAAATAACAATAGCTTATTTTTTAAGAAAATTATTTCCAAACAATCGTTTCTCAATTTTCTTTTAATGCCGCATTTCTCTATTTAAAATGTAGCATAAATTAAAATCCAAATACTTATTCGAAAGTAAAAAAAAAAAAAGAACGATCTTTATGCAAGACTTTTCACAGACTCAATTCCGGCGTAATAACTCTTAACATTCTTAACCTTTCCAGGTCAAAACACTAAAACTTTTCCTTGATGAAAATTGAAGTATTCAATTGTTGATCAACTCTCTGACGTCATTGAATCCTTCCTTTCTGAAAGGCAAAGTGGAGGGCCATAACGAGACGGAACAATAGCGCGTTTCTGAAAGGCTTCTGCCACTTAAAGCAATCCGTCCTTTGAATATTTAAAATTTCCTCCCGCATTTCATACGTTTCCTGTAACTCAAAATTTATGTTAAGACTTCAACTCGAAATTGAACTGCCGAGGAAAAATAGAAATAACTTTTTACTTTAACTTGCATACATTTTTAAAAATTATAATATGTGAGGAAAAGTACTTTTCTTACAGGATTTTTTGATTTATTGCTCTTAAATTTATTTGAAAGCGTATCTATTATTTTTATTTAATTTAGAAAGTTATCTAAAGATAATCAACTTTTGATTTGGGGGAGTTTCTTGAATGTTTTACTTTTTTAGTCATTTCATGGAAACTGAGAAATAAAAATATATTTGTGATAGTAGAGGAATGGATGAAATACTACCAAGAGATGTGTTTCATTATAAATAAATAATTATTTTTGTACATTTACAAGATGCATACTGCTTTTTTTAACCCCGTATATCAGAAAAAAGCTTTACATAAATTCTAGTACGAGTTGCATCAAACGTTTTGCTTATATAATAATTTGTTAAATTAGAAAACGCAGGGGAATGCATAAAGCTAGGAATTCGTTTCACAAAACTGGCTCCTGCTTTTTTCTCAATTAAATAAAATAAAATTAATTCAACAGAGTTTATTGTAATCTTGTTTCGAAACATTGGTTTTTTAACTTTCCTAGTACTCTTAAAAATATATCTTGACAATTTTAGGGAAAAAAAATTAGCTTGATTAGATCTTTCTCTTTGAACCGGTATAAGGTAGGAATTTATAACGGAAAACGTATTAATGAACATATTAATGAAAATAATAAAATCAAATAAAAGTTACATTTTAGAATCCTGACTTTGTACAACAGCACTCAATATTATTTGTGACCATGGTAACGTGTTTCCCTATTTTTCGTGACTTCTTTATATATATTAGTTTGTTATGAAAAAATATAAAACATTTACCTATATAGTCTAATAAAATTTATGCAGTAATTTTTTCTTTTAATATTATTTCCTCAGAGGCCAAATTTTGCAAAATAATTTCGCTTTTAAAAAATGCTACTTATGAGTTAATAAAGTTCTGTCTAATAATTTATCGAAATTTTTGAGATATATTATCTATTGAAAATTATTTTTGGTTTCAAATTTTGACAGAAAACAAATTTCAGATTCTATTGCAGATAAGACTTTGAAGCTACATGTCATAATTAATATGAAGTAATAATTCTCTCAATTATTTTGACCTTAAATATATATATATATATTAATGAATGAATGAAAGATGTAGAATACATCAAAAAAAATAAACGAAACCAAAATTAACATAAAAAAATATAAAAGGAAAAAAAATTCATTAAAAGAAATTCAAAAAGGAACCTAACGAGTGAAAAAGCAAATTCTGCTTAGGATCGAATAAGTGGGGTTAAAATAGTTTGGATCACCAACTTTCCCCCATTTACAACTTGGTAGGAGAAACCAAATAAAATATATATAAAAAAATGTGTATTAAAAATCCAAATTGTAATAGAGCATATTGAATAAAAACTCACAAAAAAGTATGAGGAGGCAACCAGCTTCAACTCTGCGACCCATCTTAAAATCCTAAAGAATATTCTTAAAAAAGAACTCCCTAAAAAGATTTACTTCATATTTTTATGTTGTAATTATTTAAGTAAATAAAATTTTAGTAATTTTTATAATGCTATTAACTGTGTGACTCTTTTTTTTAAAGCTTTGAATTAGTATTTAGATCGCTGAATGTGGTAATAACTGGTATATTGCTCTTTGATTCGAACATGATCTGTGACAGAACGTGTGTAAGTTTGTAAGGGGTGGTACTAGCTCCGGTGTCGTTCTCATCCACATCACCATGGTTCAAAATTACGAGATCTGTTGCCAATAGCAAACCTCAAACTGTGCAATATACACTTGCCTTCGAAAGTCTGCGTACAGGTGATCATCTTTCATATTCATGCAAAGATATCTAATTAAATGAAGACTTTCTGAATGAATACTTTTTTTGTATTGATTCATATAATGTCGTAAATTCAAACAGTATAAACAACAATCACCTGATTATTACATAAAATAATACAAATATTTATAACTTGAAAACGACACAAATGGTGTGCGTCAAAAGTCTGCGTACACTAGAAAAAACCTTTACAATAATGTATTGTAACTAAAAGTTAATACTTTTTAAGCTATTGCGTTCTCTTTCTATAACTCTCTCAACATATTTGACAGGGATTTAATTAGCTTAGTTGTTTCATCTGGGGATATTTTATTCCATTCTTCTACTATGACCGATTTGAGCAAATCGTTGGATGTTATTACGTTCTACCTGATTATTCATTCGAGTAAATCCCACAAATTCTGTATTGTGTTTAGGTCTGAGGACTATGTTGGTTTACGGAATGGGTTTGGGACATATGTCAGAACAGCCATGGCTTCACAGTGAATTCACAATGTGAGCCATTTGCCACTAATTTGACCTTTGTGCCGCTGAAAGTAAAAATCATCCCTCGCCGCAAGTTTCTTGGCATATACCCTAATATTTTACTTTAATAAGTTCAAGTAACAAATTTTGTATCTTGTTGATTCAATAAATTCCAGATTACCAGCCGAAAGGGTTCCAATGCACCCCCAAACATTATGCCACCTCCTCCATGTTTGATAGTCGAAAAAGGATTCTCTTTCTTAAGATCTGTCCAGGAATTTTTGTTCTTTTTGATGCCAAATTATAAGAATTACTTTCAATTGAATATATTACATTTTGTGGCGTGCCTCGGCACCCACCTAATTCTTCTTAACTGGAACCAACCGGCGAGCAGGAGAAGTGAACTGATATGAACGGACACTCGCTAAAAACAACTTCTCTCTCTGACTCGCACGAGGAAAGACGTGCTTTCAGTTCACTTCTCCTGCTCGCCGGCTGGTTCCATTTAAGAGGAATTAGGCGGGTGCTGAGACACGCCACACATTTTTCCAATAATTATGTGTCCTATTTAGATGTTTTTTGGTAAAGGCCACTCTCTTAGCTGTGTTCACTCGAGAGATGAATGGTTTCTTGAGTGCAACTCGGCCATGATAGTCGTTCTTTTGCAGTTCTCTTCGAAGTGTGGTTAAAATCACACTTTTTTGCAATATCTCGGAAACACTTTTAGCTATTTGTGAAGCTTATAGCCTTGGATTATTTTTTACATTAGAGCCTATTTTATATATAGAGCGTATTATTTTATACATAGATCGTATTACTTTATATATAAGCAAGATTCACGAGGTGACACTGCAGACGGGCGGCCGGATCTTGGTTTGGACGTAAAAATTTTAGTTGATTTGTAGTTTATGAACACTTTTTGAATCAATGGATGTCTCCTATTAAATTTCAACAATTACTTTAAAAATTTCCCCCTTTTCTGAAGATCTATGATGATTTTTCTTTCAAAAATACATCGATCTCTAGTCTGTTGCCCGCCATGGAACCACAAAAGCTTTCAACTCCCAAATCCTAAATAAATCGTACAATAAGTTTCTAATTACTTAAAAACATGATTTAGTGCAATTATTTTGCAATAAAAGATCTTTAAAAGCTATATTTTGTAAGTGTACGCAGACTTTTGGTGTGGATGGTTGGTGATTATTTGGTGGTCATTTTTGTTTTTTCTTGTTTTGGTGAATTTT
>BMAV01002862.1:0-26085 GCA_019973955.1 Trichonephila inaurata madagascariensis
AATGACCGCAGGCATACGTGGATGAAAATATGGTTAAAACAGCATGAGCGAATTTTTTCAAACAGCTAAATGTATCTGCAATTTATACATACATATATATATATATATATATATATAATTCCATGTTTCCAAAATTTCATTACGAGCATTTATACTTACATTGCTTGTTAATCTTTCTGTTTTAATCAATTCCAATTTTCACCTTTTTTCAACAAAACTTTTTGAATCCATATTAAACTAAACTGGAAATCAATCACAGAGTTGCATTTCAAATTTATCGATTTAACAACAAATAAGATTGGGACAAATTCAGTTTATTAAATGAAGTCACATCAAATTACATAAAGAAACTTGAGGGTTTCCGATAGTTCTTTCAACTGAGAAAATCTCGCTGAAAACTGCGACCCATCACTCACGTTTCTCGAAATACTTCATATTTAACTTTGTTGTTTTGAGTTAAAATGCAAACCGTTTTGATTGGTGGCGTGCCCAAAATATTGTGTCACGTGCCATCAATGGCACGCGTGCCACTGGTTCGCCATCCCTTTTCTATACGGTGGGTCTTCAGTTGCATCAGGACTCGAACCCGCAAATCGACAACGCCTCCCACGATTTCGCGACCATGACTACTCGGCTACAGTGGACAGTTGTACCTGAAAAACGAAATAATTTGAACGATTGTAGTGCCCCCAAAAATTATTTTAAACTGCACATCATTTCTTACACATGAGTATGAAAAAGTGTTTGTCCACATCAATTGCTTTGGATATGCTGCTTAGCCTTACTAGTGACCGAGATGATTCTGAAATAGAAGCTGATCAAGATACATCTTCAGAATTCCAGTTGCTACAAAATTTAGATAAACCTAGCAAGAGTTCTGTAAGTAATTTTTTGATGACTGAGGAACTGCCCTCTGCTGAAGGAGTGGGGCTGAGGTAGCCCAGTGATTAAGGTATCGGATCAAGGCAGGCATGTCCTGAGTTCGAGCCCAGTACCACTAAAGACCCGCCGTGTAGGGGCGCGATGCACGTTAAATCATTCGAGAGCTCAAACGTCCTCCCGTTGGTGTGGTGTGGGAGTTAGGAGAGGGGGTGCCAGTTCATGTGTGTCGTGTTCCTCACTTGACTATGGTTCAAAATCACGAAGTTCGTCGCCAAAAGCCCTAGTGTAGCTGAACATTGCGACGTTAATATTCATTCAATCATTCATTCATTCACAGCTGATGGAGCATTACTGGTTGAACCTGTGATAACGACAATTCTTCCGAAAGCGATGATGAAATGAATGGAGTATAATAAAGTAGATTTCTTCGACAAAATTGCCTCTTCTTTCAATAATGAGCCAAACCTGAAAATATCATTCAAATGACAAGGAAAATGATTATTTTGGTACAATTTGTACTGAAGAAATTTTACAGAATACTGTTGACAAAGCAAATCCATATGCAAAGCAACCTAAGAAAAGGAAGAGATTTGAAATAGTTCACGTTTGAAGAATTGAAAACAGAGATAGGTATGCATATATTCATGGGTATACATCAATTGCCTGAGCTAAAAAAATATTGGAAGATTGGTTCTATTCTAAATGTTCAGTCAGTAGAGAGAGTAATGACTGAAAAAAGATTTTAAAAAACCGTACTGTCACCAGTATCGTGCTCAAAGCTACGGCTAACGACAGGCGTCACTTAGCCCTTTACCATGATGAATTTCATGGGCCTCGATCTGGCCTTTGCCGATCAGGTGGCCTCAGTAGCAACAGTATGGTGAAAGTTATCGATGGTATTTTGAATAAGATATTGTAAAAAAATTTTCCCGATTTCTTAATATGCGTATTGTAGTCAATAGTAATGCTACGAAATGTAACAAAACTTTTTGTGAAATTTTGGTGTTAAAAAAATGTGAGGGTAATTAATATTTGTCAGATGAATGTCCAGTCTCTTATTCAAATCTATAAAATAATTATTATTTTCTCTGTTACTATGTATTGACTTTTGAAATGCATTACTATTTATAATACATTCATAATGTATATTCATTTACAATTTTACTCTAAAAATACAGTCGAACCTCTATATTGCGAATTTTTCTATATAGCGAACTTTTTCCTGGAACCTTGAACATTTCACGATTTTCTTCGTAAAATAACCTTTTGGCGAGTAATTTTCATATAACGAACTTTTCTTTTGTGATTCTATTTTTGTTCTACCCTTTTTTAAAGTATTTCTGAAAAAATTTCAAGTTATCTCTCTTTAACATATTTTATGGTGGTCATAAATCTTGAAATGATTTTATCAGATCCTAACTCGCCGAGAACAATAAAGTTCTGGACGTTTCTTCCAAGAAGTGCAACCTTGACCCCATTGTCCAGTTCACTAGAAACATCTTCGATATCCGCTTCCGCCCTCGGTGGAGTTGTCCCGTGCTCTAATTGTAAAATAAAGTATGTTTAATATAACTTGCATGCTTTAAATTATTTGTAAGTGCAATTTTTAGGTAAGTTACCTCTATCTTGTAATGGATTTAGATATTTCTATCCATTATTTCCTATTGGTTTTTTGCTCAGTGTTATTTACAAAAAGGGGAAGGTTGGCGGGCCCAAAAAAAACATGTTCAACCCATTTTTTATATAATTTAATTTTTATATAATAACTGTCCTAAGTCAGTAATGTTCATAGCACTGCAGCATCCATTTTATATTTATTACCTCGATTACTCTTTTGTCCTTCATTGTGTGATTTTCCTGCTGTCTATGTGTTTGTCGGGTGTTATTGTTTGGAAGTGATCTCTTGTTAGTAGAGAATTGACCTATATATATATATATATAAAATGTTCCTTAAAATTCATTAATTTTAGTATAAATTTATTTTCTTAATATTGAAAATACCTTGAATTCTTCGACATTCTTTTTTTCTTTCTTTCTTTTTTGATGGGTAAGATATATAATAAACATATATTAGTTTTAAAAAAGGTGTGAATAATTTCTTTTTTTAATATATAGTGTTTATAAACCCCATAAAACAAATTTTAAATTCATAAAGTATATTAAAAGATAAAAACCTCTTTATAACGAATTTTCCATATAGCGAACTTTTTTCCGGGATTTAGTGACTTCGTTATATAGAGGTCTGACTACGCTTACATATTAGCAAAAGGCTTATCGACATATTTAATAGCAAAAAACCTTCTATAAAGCCTCTATAGATCAGGCTGGTGAATCTTTTTAGATCAAAGTTCCATTTTTTCTTAAGAAATGTTTAATGAGATATAGACATGGCGTCAAACTGTTTTGACTAGTGATTATTGTGAAAATAATAAAATTAAATACTAACAACTCTCAAAACTCGTTATTTACTACGAAAAAATACCTTTTGTACTGTATAGTCGGGAATGTTTTAGTTATACATGTAATTCCATTTAAAGTAACATTAGCGGGATTTCTGTTGCTGCAGATTGTGTGGGGATGACAGATAATTTATATTACAATTGTAAGATGTTAATTTAGTAGAATACATACTGAATTGGAGTCATCTGCGAAAGGGTTTCTAAGCAATTAATTATTTTTACTGTGTTTCACTTTTTTGAAAAGAGGATTTGCGATTTGTTTCAAAATGTCGCTTTACACATACGATGTTCCTCATACCACTGTTCCAGAACATAAAACATGTCCCGCTTTGTCACCTTTACTAATATAATACCATATTTCTAGATTCACCAAGTTTGAAATTCTCTGGTACACTAACTATTTTGCTCTTTTTGTTCCGAACTAGCCATGTTGTGTGTGTAAATAACGGTTAAAAACCTTGAATATAACACAAATAAACTTTTAAAATACAGTCGTGTCAACGAAATTGACTATGCTATTCAAAGACAAATTTTCCGTCACAAGCATATATCTTGGGTATCATAAACATTGCCCATAGGGTTAAGATTAAAAGATGGAATATTTGTCTTAGCGTATTTAATTCAATTTTTTTTTATAGGTATGTAATAAATTTCTTTCTGCTCATATCTTGGAGACAAATAATATTTGAAATTTCTATGTAAGAATTCTCATCAGGGAAATAATCATTTTCAATTTGAGTCTTTCACAAGAAAATGTTACTTTTCTAAGAAAATAACCTAGAACAATTTTTTCACAAATAGTTTGTATAATTCTGTTTTCAAACACATCTATTTCTTGTTTTACAAATTAATGTTTTTATTTCTGATACGCATGAAAATATGACAAAAATTTCACTAAATTACCTGAAAAAATGTTCGTTATTTGGAAAATTATGTGAAATGGTGATTTATCTTTCAGTATAATTTAAAAACCACTTAAAACAAATTTTAAATTCACATAACTATACATCATAATAATATTATTTGTTCACTCACCTTTTTTTGTAAGTTAATATCTATTTATTTTACATATCTTACCTATCAAAAAGAATTCGGCTAGGAAAGCAGGGGGAAAAAACAACTTTGTCAAGAAATACTCAGTATATATATTTCCAACTTCAAAAAGTACTTTTGTGTTATGATTAACGTGAATTTGAATAACATTTTCAATTTTTAAGCGTAAAGTAATTTTAAACATGCATATTTTGATGAAAAATAATTTTAAGATGTGTGTCCTTCAATTTAACTACTGGTTTAGAGTGTATTAATTTTTTTTTTTTTTTGGTTTTTCGTTTTAAAAAACGTTTTCTTCATTCCTCGCATCTTTGCAGTGCAAGGAAATACCTCATCAGGCACTGTTTTTTAAAGCACAATTCAAAGTCCTAATCGTTTTCAAATTATTTTACTTGCTCATTACATTACACGTAGGTCCAGAAATATTTCAAAAACAGAAAAAAAATCGAATCCCAAGAGAAAAAGTTCGATAAATGGAAAATGCACTTAGCTATATGTGGAGGTTATTTGACGAAGAAAATCACAAAATGTTCTTGGTCACAGGAAAAAGTTCGCGAAATGGAGAAATTCGCAAGATAGAGGTTCGCAAAATGGAGGGCCGACTATATTATATTCATCGAATTAATTTCCAAAATAAGCTTCCTTTTACACTTCCTTAAGTTCTTATGTAATTGAAAACCTGTTTCCTTGTTGAATTTTAATTATTGTTCTTATAGATAACTCGAGAAAAAGCATGAATATTGTTAAATTTGGAAACCTGGAAGAAATATGAACATTTTAAAAATATTAACTTAAATGTTTTTAAAAACTAGCTAGAGTTCTCAGATCTAAATTTATATAAAACTTTTATAGAACAGATATATATAAATAAGTATGTTCAAAAAATTTCAAGATTATCTTGAACAGAAAAAAAATTTTATTGAATAGAAAACCCTTTCACATATCTTCCAAAATAAAAATTTGAGAAAATGACATTTTAAAATTTAGCATGAGCATAAAAACGAAACAAATAATGATTGTAAGTCTCTAATTTTTAATACGTTTTTCCAACTGAAAGAAGGTTGTAAAATAGCTTGTAATTTTTCTATGAGACAAAATCATTTTAACACAATTATATCATATAGGAGCTAATCCTTTGACTGCAATGTAATGGTATTAATAATAAATCATTATTATTGTTGTTACTAAAATCCAGCCAACTGTATGAATCAAAGCTTGAATTTTGCTTTTTACATATGCAACTAGAATAATTAATTTATATACATCACTTTGACACTGTTGGTACTACCCAATTCATAGTTGCTTTGTTCTGTGATTAAATGGTTTAATTTTTTTGATAAGTATGCAATTATCTTTTTATGGATCATCAGAAAGGATTTAAATTAATTATTTATAAAGTTTCCTTTTTAAAATTGGTCTTAATCACTTGAATTAATGAAATTATACACTGATGTATAAAATAACACTTTGTTATAAGCAGATTTCAGTCTTTATTAGAGTGACCGCGGTAGCCGAGTGGTATAGGTATCGGATCGTGGCATGCTTTTTCACGAGTTCGAGCCCAGTACCTTTAAATACCCGCCGTGTAGGGCAGCGATGCACGTTAAATCTGTCGAGAGCTGAAACGTCCTCCCGTTGGTGTAGTGTGGTAGTTAGGAGAGGGGGTGCCAGCTCAGGTGTCGTCCACGTCACTTGACCATGGTTCAAAAATTACGTGGTCCGTCGCCAAAAGCCGTGTAGCTGAACGGTGCGACGTTAATATTCAATCAATCAATCAGCACTTTTATTGGCATAATAACCATTTTTATGTTACTAATAATTTTGAATTAATATGTTCATTTAAGATGCCAATTAACATTGTAACTCTTTTATAAATCAATACAAGTGTGGATTTTAAAAAATATGAAGAAACCAACGAGCTGATTCTTTGGGATGACAAAAGAAGAAAAATTTTTTTGGGAGGTAGAAGTACTTTCAAACAGCTAAAGGGAAACATTAACAGCTAGAATGCACAATTTTTCTTGCATAATGTACGATGAGCAATATTCGTCTTTGAACAGTGAAGAAGGGCAAACGGGGGTCAAGCAGTGGTAAAAACCACAGATTGGGCTTCTTTCCCTCCCCCTCCTTTGTGGAGGGACGAAGGGGGAGACACCAGATACTTTTTTTTTTTGTCTTCTGTTTATTTCGTCTAAAATGGAATTCTTAGTACACAGTTTTGTCGTATTTTCATGAATACCAGAAATAATAACATTAATTTATAAAATAAGAAATGGAAATGTGGTTAAAAAAGAATATAACAATTTATGAAAAAGTGCTCTAATGACCATTAAAAGACTCGTATCGAGACTTACTATGTACTTGATGAGTGTTTTGTATAAGGAAATTCAGAAATTCAAATTTAAGTACAATTTGTTTCTACCACCTACATTTTCTTAAACAGGATACCACATAATGTAGCCTATTTTCTAGATTACTACATTAAATGAAGCTGTTATTTGGTTACCAAACACACACACGTGAGCAAAAATTAAACAATATGTTTGAAATGAATTAGGAAAGGGGCTTATAATTTTCTTTGAGACCAAAATCGTTTTAACCTACAATTATATTATATAGAAGCTAATCTCTTAGTGTTATCTAATGACATTAACATCGAATTATTATTATTGTTACCCACAAATCCAATACATAGTATGCTACACGAAAACTTGATTTTCATTTACATGTACAACATAGGGAGTATGTCCGGGTGTGTATTTGTTATGCGACACTTTTATCAACGATGTAATTCAGAATTCGAGGAATGCGTAATTATTCGAATCTTAGCGTGCACATGAACGATGAATATTAACGTCGCACTGTACAGCTAGCTACACGAGGGCTTTTGGCGATGGACCACGTAATTTTGAACCATGGTTAAGGGGGAGGGGGAGCTCAGGTGTCGTCCTCGTCACTTGATTATGGTTCATAATTAGGAGATCGGTTGACAAAAGTCCTCGATTAACGAAAAAGTACGACGTTAATATTCACTTTCCCCTTTCAACCCTTAGTAAAGTAGTATTTTTATGTTATTAATAATTGTGCAAATTTTTATTAGTAGCAGTTATTGAAAAAGATTCCAATTAACATCGTAACTCTTATATAAATCAATTCAAATGATTGGAATCAAAAAATATGATGTGACCGAAACTGATTGTGTAAAATAACAAAAAATAAATAAAATTGCTTTGCTCCCATAAAAATAATTTTTCAAACAGGCTTTAGTTGTAAAAATCTGAGTTAAAAGCCATTTCCTTGAAAGAACCGATTATTCTCACAAATATCTCTCTTTATCAGGCCCGCTTTTCCGCTTAGGCACGCTAGGCACATGCTTAGGGCGCAAGAGATTTGGGAGCGCAAAAAATTGGAGGGTGAAAAAAAAGAGAAAAAATTAAAATTTTAGAGAAAATACACCTAGTATTTATTTACAAGGCAATTATTCTCTTTCATTTTTATACCTGAATTATCAAATCTTCATTTCGGTATCGGCCAAATTATTATGTAAATCGCATGGCTTTTCTTCCTGAAATCATATTTTGTTACATGTATACTATTATTAAGCTGTGTTCTCAAAACTCTAAACAAAATCTTTATCGCACCGTCTCTCAAACTGTAGAGCGCCCCCCCCCCTAGGGTGTGTGATAACGTTACTTTGGGGGGAGGGCTAGCATATCGCGAAAAATCGAAAATAAAAGATTTAAAATAATTATAAATTTAATAAAATAATTTGCAATTTAAAATAATTATAAAGTGAAAGACATTCTTATATAAGAAAAAATGAAATACACATTCACACTGATATAATACACTCACCTCATATATATGTATCAAAACTGCACAAAGTATTTCATAATTAATTTATCAATATTCAATTAAAAACAAGTTTAGTAATTACTAGTGACTCCCCTGGGCTTGTCACATACAAAGCTTAATGTTTATCTTGATAATTAGTTCGGTTTATAGTTAAAAGTCAGCCATTGTATTTATTGGTTTTACCATCAACGTACATTATAATTGCATTAATACATTGTTGTGTACAAAGGGGTCTGCGATGAAAATTATGACTGAAAGGGTATTGGATCCGCAAATATTGAAAGTTTACTGAGAAGCACTGCTTGATCAGGAAATCTACAACACTCTTTTTGTGACCGTGGTACAGCCGGTGGGTATAGGTATCGGATCGTGGCTGGCTTTGTCACGAGTTCGGGCAATTACCACTAAAGACCACTGCATTAATGGGAACAGCGATGCACGCTAAATCTGTCGAGAGCTGAAACGTCCTCCTGTTGGTGTGGTGGGGTCGTTAGGAAAGGGGAGTACCAGCTCAGGTGTCGTCCACGTCACTTGACCATGGTTCAAAATTACGAGGTTTGCGATCAATAAACTTCTTGTTGCTTTGTAGAGCAACGTTAAACATCAAATAATAATTCCGGGTTTCACCCACTAAGAAAGTATACACTCCACAACAGAGGTCTTCAAACTCCACACTGTGTGCACAACAATGGTCTTCAAACTGTGTACCACGGAACCTAGGGTTCCACGAATCACAATAAATAAATCGAAAATAAAATTTATCTAAATGTGTTTGCAAAATGGATTCACATTCTCCCTAAGTTTGTATCCTCGCAAGAATTTGAAGCTCATTCCTGTCATTAAGAAACTGAAAATTTTATTTCAACTTAATAACTTTATTTTGCAATACTTTTTAAACTTTTGTTATTATATAATAAAAGATATTAAAAAAAATGTGTTTTTTTTATATATTACCTAATATATTGTAATAATTTTATTGTTTACTATCCCGGGTTCCACGAGATAATTGTATACTCGTTAGTACAATGTATTGCAAAACTAAATAGTTTTCCAATGGAAAGTGCACCTTTTGACATTTGTTGGGAAAAACACCTACAATAAGAACAGGTAACTTATCGACCTTTCAACAGATTTGATGTCAAACTCTAAATTTAAGCAAGAAGCTCCTAAATCTTTTGTTGCAAATTCATACAAAATACTCAGTATTTCTCTAAACACGTTTTTAATCCCATTCAGAACAATGTGCAAATTGAGTATTTCTTGTAAGTGGCTACAAAAACAAAGTATAGGAATAAAATTAAGCTCTCAGGAAGATATGTAGTATTGGGGTACAGTTAATGGGCTTGAACTGACGGTTTGTACATGAAAAATCAGAAGCATTCTAGTTACTAAACCTCTTAATGAAGATGGGTGAACGAAACCTGGATCACGAATTAATATTATTAATTAGTAAGTTATATTAAAAGTAGATTAAAGTACACACTTTTAATAATCAGTATAATACTTTTTTTTAATTGCCCACACAAAAAGTGTGGTATTGGAATAGGGTTCGACAAAAATACTTTCTAGTTTTAGGGGCTTCACAAAAAGACAGCCTTCTAGTTTTAGGGCAGTGTTGGCCAACCCGTCCCACAGTGCAGTTGTAACGAGGGGCACAGGCTTATACTGAAAAATTAAAAAAGAATTGAATACATAATAATAAATAATTTTCTAAAATATTATTGAAGTGGTTTTGTCTCAGACAAAAGTCTCAAAATTTGGATCAAAATATGTTTGTGTTAATAAACGTTTTCTGCTATGAACATAATGACATAAATTAGCATTATTATTAACATAATAAAAAAATTCAAGGGCTTTGGGGGGGGGGATCCGGACCCCTCTATTGTGTGCGCCACATTGTACGTACATATTTATATTAATTGTAACTATTTAATAAAAAGTAGCTAAAATTAAATTTTTCTTTGATCTAAGTATCAATTGACTTAAAATTTTTTTTATATTACTTGTTTAACTTTATGCAGAGAAGAAAATACTGCTGCATTTTATGTATTTGTACACAGTTTCTAAACAATATAAAGAATTAGAAAATCTAACAATTTTCATAGGAGTTTAATTATCAATTTTTGCGTCAGAATAGCTATTTGTTGGCCCCGATGAATCAACAATTTCCTCAACTTCAGTTGCACACATAGGCAGTTTGTTATCAAGTGTAACATAGTTGTTAAAATTTTAAAATATCCCCAGCGTTGTGGAGTGGGATGACATAAAGGAATGTCCTGTTCAAAATTCATATGATAGGTACACTCATGACTTTTCTGTACCTGTAAAGTTTAATGTGTGTGTGGGCTGCATGCTTTCCCTTTAAAATTTATTGCTTATAAGAAAAGTCTTTTTCTGTTTCGTACAAACAAGATTTGCTTTTTTTGGGGAAAAAAAGATTAATTTTTTCTAATACGAACTAATACATTTTTTTTTCAGTTGTTGAAATTATTCGCTTACTCGAGGCGAATTATTCATTAAATAGGGTTGTTTTTTTTACTTTCATTTTAATCGGGTAAAGAGAAAAATTCGTTGAATAAATTTGTGAATCGGATTCCGACTGTATATATATACACGTATATATATTCTGGGGTTTGCAAAATGTGGTTATAATATAAAGTAATACAGAACTTTTTTAATTCATTTATTTTGAGATCTTTATATCTGACTTTCAATGCAAAGCCATTCTATTTCATTTCGTTATAAAACAGATTATTGTACATATATATTACGTTATTTATTAATGAATATATTTGATCATCAATTTTTAACATAGTTTGGCCTTTTTTAATTGGGCGCATATTTTCTCAAAATAAACTTTTAGGTTATTAGACGATGCAAGAAAAAAAATATGTTAACAATTTTTACTAAGAAAATATTTATATGGAAAAAACTCATTTCTAAATGCACACAAAATTTCCTAAATTTACACAAAAATGGAGAAATATTTATTATTTAACCTTTTCAAATCGGCTTTTACAGATGCTGTACCAGAAATTTTTTTGTCTCTTAATTCGGCTAGGAACGACGTCTGTACCAAGCTAGCTAAAGACCGTTCTTTCCTGCTTCTATTGTCCATAATTGGGTGGGGCTATTTTTCGCCAACGCTGTGCGCATTCCTTATCATTTAGGCCACGTTTAGGAACAGCAAGTTTCTTTTTAAAAAAAAATACTTCATTTGAAGATTTTATGCTGTGTGTGAACAGCAATTTTTTTTCTCTTGCTTTATATTCGATTTTTTAAAATGCTCCGAAAAAGACCAGAATAAATGAATTAAAAATAATACATTTTCAATAAAAGGAAAAAAAGTGTGTGTTAGTTAGAAAAGTAAAATGCTTATTAATTATGTTCTACCTATTGTTCTTAAAGTTTTTGCTTCTTTTACATAATTCGTCGAAAAATCTTGAAGATATGAGGTGTAACTTTTTATTGCAGGGTTTCAAAGTTGCAGTTAAATATATAAGCTGTAGTAATACGTGTATAGATAAAGTGCGCACACTGATCCATGCGACCACACACCTATTTATATGTATATATACATATATAAAAACAGTTGAAATAATTATTACGAGTTTATGACTGAACAATGTATCGTACTTTCAGAGTGTTGTCACGAGGTTACCGAAGGTATATAATTTAATAATATTTTAACGTACTTGCTTCTAGAAAATATTTTAATAGTGAATATTTAAAAATTTAATATTTTAATAAATATTATAATATTTATTTATAGTTTTCATTTTCTTTTGTTATTTGTTTCGTTTGAAAATATTAATTTACGCATTACACGAATTAAGTTATAATAAGCTTTTTACTATTAAAACTAAAAGTTTATTTATTATACTCATAGGAACATGAAAACATTTCACCAAATTAGGAATAATTTTTTTAAAAATTCTAAACATTTCAAAAAATATACTATATATAATGCCTTATTAATAATTTCATGGTATTTTTCTGATACATAAGGGATCATATAACCTATATCGCTCCGCATCCTTCACTAATCTGTGTCACATTAAAGCAATAGATGCAATAAAATCTTGTTTCAGAATAAGTTATTTTTAGCAATTTGCGTAGGATACATGATTTCTTGTAAGCATACTAATCATACACGTAAATACTACTTTCTAAGTACTTCTGAAGTGCTGTAGATCAAATTCAAGAAAACATATTTTTTTAACATTAGAACTGACTTCAAAATAGACATGTGCGCATATTTAAAAATTCACAATACTCGTAAAATAAAAATATGCATTTGAAAGTGTACTAGCCTTTCAATTAAAAAGAGAAACCATGAACACAAAAAAATAATTGTAATATGATATGGCGCCAAGTATTGGAATCTTTGTTACTCGGGAATGCATACTGAATACAGCAACCCTCACTATCTCCCTTTTGTAAGGATAAAAACAGAACAATACCACATGTGGCTCACTATGTTCCCAGTGGAAGAAAGAAAATTTTCCTGAATTCTAAAAGCGCGGAGTGCAAGGGATATTTTAACTTAGAATCAGCCAAGTTCTAAAGGTTAGAGAAAATGCCGCACCGTTTCCTAGAGACTCGTGAATTGCATTGGAAAAAGTAAACGAAAAGCTTACTTTGAGTACATATGCTTTCACTAATCTTTTAAAAGTTGAAATTTAAAGATTTAAGAGTAAATGACCATTTATATTTGTATGGCATAGATATGAATGATAGTGTCCATTTGGCGAAAGCACTGGATTCGATGTGCAATGGTCACTAACAAATAACACATAGACATTCCCCTTTTTACCCCCATAAGTTTCTACATTCTTGTGGTGCAAGTGGCTCCAGTTTGTCTCGAGAAAAATTTTACCTGATCCCAGCGGAAATTCTAGTAAGCATACTTACCGTGGATAACTTATAGACAAGTAGTGAATAGTTTTCTTTAGAGTGATTTTTTATGTTTTATATAATTTGAATATTAGTTGAAGTTTTTTTTCTTATGATAAACTCTTAATTTCTCTATTAATAGAAAATTGTTTATAAAACGCAAGATAAATTGCTAGTGGACAACGCAGTTTGACATAACTCTCCAACATATTTCCTCTGTATAGCAAGATCTTGGGTAAGCATCATATTTTTCTATGAATTAACTATTTTTCTTTTGAAATTACTGGGGAATTCACGATTTGTAATGAATGAACCATCATATTAATTGAATATTAGTGAGATTTCATGACGTTGGATTTTTACAGAGAAAAAGTTCAACATTTCAATAATATTTTCCGATTTTTCTACTTTATAACGAGACGCATATTTAATTTCACCATTTGTTTCTGTTTGAATTGGTTAATTTTTTCTAGTATAAAATGTGTGTGCCTTGCTATGTCTTATTTGAGTTTAACCGATAAAATATGACCTTTTTTTCGGAAATTATGCATTAGATTGTGGAAATTTTTCATGCCAATCCTTCAGATTTTACAGATGTTTCTCCTTTTTTTGCAATAGAGCTGTATTAAGCTTAAATTCATCTTAAGAATTCCGTAATTTAAATATTTTCTGTTTCATAGGTTTAAAAGATAAAACTAATATTCCAAATAAAACGAAAATTGTTGTTTTTGATACAGAGAAATACGTTCAATGAAAAAGGCGAAATGTTAAATAATGCGTTTTGGATTAAATAGAGTTGGGGAAAAAAATAATCTTTTGAGCGTATGTTTATTTATTTAATTAACTATTTCATTTGATACTGATCAATTAATTTTAAATATATTGCCATTGAACATCAATTTTTTTTGGTTTCAAATGATGCTGCGATTGGTAATTACCATTGCAGACCTAGTACATTCCACAAGAGCTTCTATCCCTTTTTAGTGTGGAACCATATAGGAGGATACCAATTAGCATAATGTAATTTTGTGACGCCCAGTTGTAATGATCTTACCCCTGAAGTCGTTTCCTCATCATCTTGTCTGCCTAAGGCTGTGGGAGGTAAAGATGAATGACCAAGACTCTATCTATGATAAATCTAATTTATTTTATTATCAATTATAATATTTCAGGACAAGTAATGTATAAAAGGGAACCCTAGGAGTGATATAAAGAAAGCAAACACCTTACGTAAATAAGAGTCCAAAATCAGTTTAGTTTAGCTTTAATTAATCCTATTATAATAACTTTGGATTCACTAATTAAGTCTAGTAGCCGAAATCCGTCCGATTGTCAAGATGCGTACTTCTAATTCTTACCATAGTAATACTGAGTTCAGATGCTCCGCTCCTTCTGACCTACGACTATTTAACTCAACTTTTTTATACACTAATAATTTTTCATCTCGGGTTTCTTCTTGAGAGAGATGGCTGTGAAATAAACACGAATGCTAGCCGAAAGATTCCCCAAGAGGATTAGTTGTTGAAAGTCTCATAAAGCCCCGTCACACGGTTTCCTTCCCAGAGGGAGGTACTTGAACTCTGACGATGCGAAATTAAAAAATTTTTAATTTCGATTGACCCAAAAACCCGTCAAATGTGTTCTCTAGGCATCTATAGCATGATACATAAACAAACGACATAGACTCTGTCGATTTTCTGCATTTTGAGCATCCACCGACTTGGGCTAAGGTCAAACCCGCAACCTTAGGCGTACAAGACATTGACAGATTTATTTAATTCATTAATTTTCTTTGGTCCTTATACTGGATATTATTTAAAGAAGGAATAATCTTTATATGTTTTCTATACAAGTACTGACTTTATTATCAAACCATAATAACAAATCATTAAAGAGTTATTATGAATCAATAAATTCTTTTTAATAAAAGGGGGTTAAGTAAAATGACGGATTGACCGTTAATTATAAAGCTCGTCGTATTTTTTATGCAAGAATCAAGTTTTCAGTGACTTTTTGTTTTAATATAATGTAAATTACTTTAAAAAAAAATCTTTAAAAATAACTAGAAGCAATAATTAAAAGTATTTATTGCTCGAAAGCGAAGTCAATTTATACATGTGTGTAACTGATTTTCAAACAATAATTAGTATATTCTACTTGCGACATAGCCATCCTGTGATGACTATGTCGTTCCCGAATCCGCTAAGCTAGAGGTGGGGGAATTATCAAAATGATGAGACATGTTGGTTCTTAATACAACTTTTATTAAGAATAACTTATATTACTTAATTCTAATTGACAACTTTATTTAAAGTGAGAGTTAACCCAATTAAACCTAGTATTCAAGTCAGATCACGAAACTAGAACAATTATCTTAATTATATAAATAAACCGATTCATCTAACTTCCTATCCCAAAAATATTACCTTTTGCAGATCTCCTTCCTTCAACGATTCAGAAATATCTATAATGTCACTTTATATACGACGATTCCAACTTCTTTATAATGAATTTCTTTCTTCCAAAGCTATCGGACAGTAACTTTTGACCTGAAAGATTCCACACTAAGCTATCTCTAAACTTGCCGCCCTTATCATCAAAGCTTCTATCCTTTTAAAGTATATCTCATTTACATATTATCTTCGTTTATCTTCTTGGTATTGGGTTGGAAAGGTTTTGCCATTAATCGTGGCCGTCAAAGAACATAGGAGTTATGTTAGCAGAAGGACGCGAGAGACGTCAAACCCCCTCAAAGCGTATTTACTAAGGGTTCTCAATGCCCTTAATAAATTACGTGTCTAAATCTCTACTTCTGAATTTCTTCGCTTTCTGATTTTTATTGAAATTTTAATCTTAAATCCTCATTTTAACTTTTATAATTTCCAATATTTATCTTGACTTTAATTTTCATTACTCATCTTAGAATTAAATTTAATATTCAATTTAAATTTAAACTCGTGACAATAAATTTTACTCCAATAACTAGGCCAACATTAATAATTACTGTTTAATACACTTAAATTTTCTAAAAAATTTTCTGGGTGCGCAGACCCAAACTTTTCATCTTTATCATTACTGCCTATGGAGCTGGAATTTCCACGCTCCTTTGTTTATTGAGTTATAATTTTCATAATTTTCAGGGGTCTGTCTCCCTGAAATGAAAGAAAACTTTTGAGTCACTGTTTCTATGTTTACATAATATCAATCAATTTCACAATTTTTATTCATTATATATTATTTGTGCCCATATCACCAATAAATTTTTCATCTCCATCACACATCTGGTTCCAAAAAACTTTAATGAGCCGCGCACAGCTCCGTTTGTGTATTGTTAGTGCCCTGACTACGCCGCGTTTCCCTGAACCAGATGCCTCATATTACGTAACAATACAACAACATATATATATATACATATTATGCAATTACAAACATTTTTCAATAAACTATTATAACAAATAACCAAAAGGGATTTTTCGCATCTCACGAAGTCATACATCGAAGCAAACAAATGTGCGATTACAAATGTTTTCTCGAGAAAAAAATTTACCCAACAGTCAAAAGTTCAAAATTAAATAAGCACTTTCACATTGTAGTGTTTTGACTTTTTGCTGGCTTATAACTTTAAGCACCGCCGAGACTTCTTTCTTTGCAATAAATTCTTCCGACCACACTTGTTTGGAAGATCATAAAAATGAAACAATACAAACCTCTATTATTGCTTGCTTAGATTGCGGTCATACCTATATGTGGCCTTGAAGCTACTGGTGAAGTTTTATCTCCGTGTCAATTTCATGGTATAAAACATGAGTAAGACCTGGTTTGTCTGAAAATAACCCTTTAAAAACTACTAAACAAATTTTTTGTAGTTTTGTTTTCTACTCCCCAATTTTGTCTTAGATAAATCTATCTCTACTTTTTCCTCTTTAATTGGTTCAACCACCTTATTTATTTGAGAATCTGGAATTTTTCAACGATTTTTTGATCAAAATCTAATACTATCTTTGACCCACTTACAAAATCAATACCGAGAATACATGGGTATTCTAAATCCGTCAACACATGGAAATGACCAATTTCTTTCCGAATTGTCTGATGCGAATATTCAATTCTACGATCCCCATGTTTTTGGCATTTCGCACCTGTGCTGTTATTACCTGGGCTCGCGATTTTGGTAGATCAAAAAAATATTTTCTATATACTTCTTCCGATATAAATGATTTATCTGCTCCGGTGTCCTTGTGCTTAAAAATGTGTTATTTAATAAAATAGAACATTGAGGGAAGTTCTACGGGTGATATACATATCGGAGAAAGCCTAGTGTCTCTCTTTGTCGACACCCCTTGAGGTTGATCTTTAACCTTTACAATATTTAATCGTCCCCTTTTGCATCCTATCTCGCCTCGACTGAAATTTCCACTCAGACCCCTATTTCTACGGTCCCCTCTATTAAAATTATCATTCGCTCATTTCAGAAATGGTAACCCCCCTATTGTTGGGAATCTCTGATTATTGATACAAAGTCTATTCCTCTCGAACCCTCTATTGCTTTGACGGCTATTCTCGTAGAAATCATTTCTACTACTGTTATTTGGTCACGTCTGCTGCGAGAATTCCTCCAGTTTCTACCATTAGCATCAAATTAGGCATCTGCGCATTTTGACCTCGTCTTCTATATTATCGTTCTGTGAACCCCTTTTTAATTTGCAAGAATATCTCTCTTCAGTTGTAAACTTCAAAAGTTGTACACCGTGTTTTGTGGATTGCGCTGCCCACATAATCTTGGATCTGTGGTTCGAGTCGAACAAAATATGATCCACCAACTCTGCTTGGGACATTCCTAATTCTAAACTTCTCTCTATTTTTAATAAATTGTAAACGAAATCAGAGGGTTCACGTTTTAGCACCACCGCTTTAAGGACGCGTAGAGGTGGTTTTGCGAATTCTTTCTTGGCCTGACCGCGGGAAAAGCTTTCGCTAATTCAGCCTTGAGCTGAAATCCGTGGCTGTATTTTGCACACCTAACACCAGACAAATATCGGAGTACCAATCTTGAGCCCTTTACCTGAGATGACGCTTAAGTAAGCACATGACCCAGATTACTTGGGATTTCAAGTAACTGTATGTTATTCTCTATTGATTCGATAAACTCGCAATGTTCTCTGACCCTGAAAGTACATTTCAGGTAGTACGTTAATATCCACCTGCATTACCCTAACCCAGAATTATACACGTTCGGGCGCCATTGCGACCTGCCATCCTATTGATGACTATGTCGTTTCGAAGATCCGCGTAAGCTAGAGGTGTGGGATTATCAAATGATGAGACATGTTGGTTCTTAATACAGCCCAACTTTTATTAAGAATAACTATATTACTTAATTCTAATCCGAGCCAGCTTTTATTTAAAAGTGAGAGTTAACACCCAATTAAACCTTATATTCAAGTCAGATCACGCAACTAGAACAATTATCTTAAGTATAATAAATAAACCGATTCATCTAACTTCCTATACCAAAATATTACCTTTTGCAGATCTCCTTCCTTCAACGATTCAGAAATATCTATAATGTCACTTTATATACGACGATTCCAACTTCTTTATAATGAATTTCTATTTCTTCCAAAGCTATCGGACAGCTAACTCTTGACTTGAAAGATTCCACACTAAGCTATCTCTAAACTTGCCGCCCTTATCATCAAAGCTTCTATCCTTTTAAAGTATATCTCATTTACATATTATCTTCGTTTATCTTCTTGGTATTGGGTTGGAAAGGTTTTGCCATTAATCGTGGCCGTCAAAGAACATAGGAGTTATGTTAGCAGAAGGACGCGAGAGACGTCACATACTAAAGTATAATTATATGTGCTCTATGTGCGTTATTATACACTTGGATTCAATTCGTTGCTAACTTTTTGTTAAATGATAAAATAACCAAAAATTTGTTTTTAGATATATATATAATATATATATATATACCTAAAAACTAATTTTGTTTAAAGTTTAAACAAATTTCCTTAAAACCAACAAATTTTAATTTTTAAAAGCCTGAAATTTTCAATGTCAGCATCTCTTTTGTTTTCCAATTAGGTTGTATTAAGATGACTTAATGTCAAGAAATAATCTTTGGCATTCGAAATAATTCAAGCAAAAAATCATGCGTTATTGCATATTAGAAATCATTAATTCAGTACAAACTCACCCGCCCCACAAAAAAACATTTTTTTCTACAGTTAATAATAAAACTAGTTGTTTATTGAAAACTTAAATAGTTTTCAATGTACGATACAGGATCATACTATAATTTCAAATATTTTTCCTCATTTCCTAATGTATATAAAAATAAGCTAATTTTTAAAAATAGCGCTTAAAATCCCATTCACGTTTGAGCAAAGAAATTACATCGATTAACCCGCGATCACTCGCTCGGGGTGTTCTGTAACCCCAGCAACAAGAAAATCCTCCCAGATACTAAAAAGAATGCGCAGAACCCCGATTTTTCTGTAGCTGAAATTTTAGGTCATTGAACCTTCAGGCGGTACAACCTCTTTCTCGAACGATTGGAATGTAATGACCTTCAAACGTTTATCTAAAGGGGCTGAGAACTCCAGCGAAGTAGAGGATTTGTACATTCTCTCTGAATGTTTGGAAAATGATTAAAATATTATTTTCTTTCTACTATCATTACCTCCTTAATTATAAATTATATTTATTACTGGTAAAACATTTTATATACTGGGGTTTATGAAAAATATAAAATTATGTGTTTTAAAATGTGAAAATTTTGTATGTTTAGTTTAAATTAATGTTAGTCTCATTTGATGCAATAAATTTAACAATTTTATTTGTAAAGCAAAAAAAACATCTTTTCTTTTATAATATTATCATAAAGACTTAATTTTATTTTCATAATTAAAAACACGTGTTAAAAATTTGGGGTGTTCTCTACAGCCCGCGATTTGACGTACCAAAACAGGTGCAGTGACTGCGGGTTAAAAAAATGAAAAGGAGGTATATTAGCTGATTTAAATGCGATCATAAACAAGTGTTACAGACATGAAAAATTAAAAACAACATTACTTTAGAATATCACTAATAAGGATTGATATCCATGAGTTTAAGGAGGCACAGTACGATTCAATTGACCAAAATCGGTTAAAAATCAAATTTAATTTTAGCCTAAATTTTTATATACTTTCCCATAACCTCCCCAAAAATTTGAAACTCTGAACTTAAAAACGCAGAATTATTATAGCTTTTACGTTTGTTTTATTCACATCCTATGGCAAATCAAAACTTTAAACTGCCGTAAACTCAGAAAGATAAAATAACTATTTTGTCTTAATTTAAAAAACTAAGGCATTTTTTTCTATTGCACCTAATGCTTTGAAATTTTTTTTATCTATTCCCAATAGTACATGTAACAACAGTTGGTATACATTTTTGAATTAAGGCAATATTTATTTTTTTAAAAATACTTAAACTGAGATTTTATACATTTTTTAAGGAATTTTCAATAAACATTCATAAAAAGAAGTATTGTAAGAATACCAATCACATTAAAGCAAAACCTATACCAATTTTTTTTTATACATAGTTTGACGTACTTGTAAATAAAATTTCATGCGTGTACGTCAATTTTTGTAGGAGGGTAGCATTTTAAAATCACTTCAAAATTTCTTTTCCTTAAAATTACATGCTACTTTTTATGAAATTTCGATCACAAAAATATGTTTAACATAGCATACAATACATAGAGGAAACCCAAAAAAATAATAAAATCTTAAATTAAAATTTTTTTCGTAAATCTTCCATTTTGCCCCTTTAAAGGAAATGTAAATTTTTCGAAACTAATTCGCGTAAGAAAATAAAGATAAACTAAATTGCCTTTAAATTTGATTACCATTATAGTTATTTTTCGGATCTTAGGAAATAAAAAAAATTTGGCCCATACAGTCGAAAGGAAATGGGTGCAGTCGGAAAGTACTCAAGAATGCGTTGGTCGTTTCTTGTCATGTCCCCTCCCCCTAGAAGCAAAGCGAAGTAGATGTCTATCTCTTTTATGGCTTCTATATAAATTTCTATGAAACATCAGAGGGAGGGAAGTCTTTGGTTATTCGCAGTGTCATTGAATATACGTCACACACACACACACACACATTTTTTAGGTATATTCGCCGTATAACACTCACCACCTTTTTTACGAAGGAACTTGAAAGGTACTTATACAATGCTGTTATGTTTTGAAATCGTTTATTCGAGGTATTCTTAGATTTTTGAAAAAATAGTATATTTCAAAGAACTACAACCCTTGTTTTCTTAAGTATGTCATTTCTTTTAAATAGCAGTATTCGATCTAAGTAGAAGTTTTAAATTTTTTTTTTTTTTTTTTTATTTTTTTTATCATCATCTTTTTTTTTTTTTTAATATCCGGCGTATAACGCTCACCTTTAAATTTCGTTCTTGTTCTTTGTGTTAAAAGTGCGCGTTACACGCCTGATTTTATGGTATAAGTATTAATACTTAAAAATATTTATATATATGACATGATTTTTGGTCAGAAACAGACTTAGTTTTTAAAAAAAGAAACTCTATTTGATCAAAGTTAGACATCATCGGACGCAAAATGCAGAGAGAGAAAAACGCCATGGAAAATCTTAAGTGGGTTGAACACTTAAAACAACGATCGCGGCGTTCACATGAGTGCTCTTGAAAGTTAATGCTGACATACAGGGCTTTTAAATATAACGATCTGGAATTAGACATGTTTATTGGCTAGGCCATATGTTCGGAAGAAAAATGAGTGATTAGTTTGATGCCGACAAGGCGGGGGAGAACATATAAAAATGAATTGCTAGATGGAATTTATCAATCTAATTTAATTATCCTTACATATATATATATATATATATATATATAATATATATATATATATATATATAAAATTATATATATATATATTTAATTTTAAAAAACTTCCTGTTACCTGTCTTTTAATATAGCTTATTTCATTGAATTAGTAATTTGAAAAAGGGGAATGAACCAAACTGTTTTTAGGGAGATTATTTCAAAAGCAATCTGCAACTTTTATTCATTATTTTTCTTAACCAAACTTTCGTGTTAGATTCTTACATTAATATATATATTTATTTATATTTATGCAACATTAATACAGCGACTCCATAAACAAGTATAACATTATACAAGTAAAATCTTTTCAATATAATAATTAATATTTTTAACGTACGTAATTGTTACTCCAACAGCAAATAAATTTTCAAGTAGTTATATAGTATATTAATATTTATCTCTTAGTAGCAACATTAGAGGAATAACTGATTCATCTTCAAATGATTAAATTTCAAACTCATGTGAGTCAGTAAAAGGAACACTAATTTTTTATGTGAATTTTTTCCCCGAGATTTTTAATTGTAACATTTTTTCTATGTCGCTAACAATTCTTGCCTTTAGTCCTAAAAGAGATCAATTTCATTAAAAAAAATATAATTTTTAATTTGGGGAAGATTTTCTCTCTATGTATATAATAAAGTTGAAAAAAAAAATAAAGGTGGTAGCAGCATCTGGAAAATAAAGATAATGTGACATATTTATATTTATTATTAACTAAGTAAATTCTTTTGAATTCGTATTAGTAATAATTTCTTTCTTCTTCAGAAGAATTATTTATTCCTTCGAACTACTTTTTTATACAGATTTTGTTACTAACTACACTATTTATCAAAAACATTTTGGGAGATTCCCCCATTGAAGTTTAAAGGTAGAATTTTAAAAATTTGTATGTGCCTCACAAAATTGTACTTCTTTTGCAGGGAGCATGGATGAAAATACATTGATACGCTATTTATTATTTTAACCGTTTTCAATTTTATTAATTGTTTCATGACGTACATTTTACTTTTTAATACAAATACAAACTTAAAACTGAAACATTTATGAGTCGAAGCAATTGAAAAATTGAAGAAAAAAACGGTATATTTTATATAATTATTATTGATATTATTTAAAAATAACATGCCAAAATTTTGAAATTTTATGTATTTCCGAGAAGAGGGAAAAAACCGGGAAATCAGAAACATTAATTACGACGTTAAGGGTGACAAATGTGCACAAAACAGAATATTTCGCTTAGAGCAGCGTTCGGCAAATTGCAGTTCTTAAAAATTCTGCTGTTATATGCAGTTAAAAATTATGTCTGCTAAAAATAGTGATTGTTTACCTTTTAAATTATTCTGATCTCTACCATCAACAGACTCTAGTTCAAAAAAATTGGCTCCACTGAATCTTTTGAAATAGCACAACAGGTAAATAATTTTTTAATTTCGAATTATTTTGTATTTTTTTAAGACTTAAAATAATATACAAATACAGTAGTGCTTTCTGTAAGATACATCTCTGTAAATATATATGTATTAAATGTGTTATAAATAAATTCACATAAATGAGTAATTATTATAACTGAAAGGACTATACTGAGTTAAAAGAAAACTAGATAATTCTGATTTCAATGAAATTATTTTGTATATACGTATCCAAAGTTATATAGTTGGTTTATAAATGGATTAAAAAAATTTTATTTTAGATTAAAAGCGAAATAATATTGTTGACTTATGAAATTTTTTTTCATAACAGAGCTCCATTTCGGAACGACATTGCACGTACCTTCATTACGTTCCCAGAATTAAAAAAAATTGTGGTTCATTTTGTTTATTGTTATTTTGATTCCATTTTTTCTGAATCATCATGTTGAATCAATATAACAGTTTTGAGGTTTCAGATATTTTTTTTTCTCTTTTCATACATTACAAAATTTGCTATATTTAAAGTTTGTGAATTAGATCAGTAATAAGAGTGAGCTCAATGTTTTCCTTGATGTAAAAGAGAGATAATAATATTTGTGATATTATTTAATAAATAAATATATTTCCAAATGAGATTACATTATGAAAAATATTTCGAAAATGACTTTTTGAGGAAGCTAAAAAGAATTTTGCTCTGATTGAGAAATATAATGCATTTTTATTTTTATTTTAAATATTGTAGTCTATTTCTTGATTATTTTTTATTAGAGTTAATTTTAGCGATTGCAGCATTGGTTGGGTACTTACAGATTATATTAATAAGATTAATGGAAAGTATTTTTTCTGTGGGTGAGTGAGTGAGTGAATATTAACGTCGCACTATTCAGCTACACGAGGGCTTTTGGCGACAGACCACGTAATTTTGAACCATGGTCATGACGTGGACGACAACCGAGCTGGCACCACCTCCTAACTACCACACCACACCAACGGAGGGACGTTTCATAGCTCGAAGATTAACGTGCATCGCCCCACACGATGGGTCTTTAGTGGTACAGGGTTTCAAACCGCATGACATGCCTGCCATGATCCGATACTTCTTAACCACTGGCTACCGCAGCCCTTTTTCTGTGGAGTTGTATAAGAGGAACATTTTTCTTACATTAAAAATTTTGTAAATCCATTCTATACTTTGTGCGTGCTATGTACAGAAGTATTTGTGGCTTGTTGAAAATATAAGTTAAAAGGATTTCCTAATTTTAATACTGAAAAATATACTTTGTTAGGATATCCTACTCTTTTTATAGATATCAATTCTAAACATGTTAAACATAAATAAATACAGTGTTCAAACGAAAGCAAAATAAGGGCTTTTTATTCTTTGTTTTAAATTTACGATAAGATTTTAGAAAACCTCAAACACATTGATTTTTAATTAAAATGTGACAATTTTTGATGAATCCAAATTTTTTGTATGAAAGCAAAACACTCTATCTCAATTATCTTCATACTTCCCTTACTTAATTTAAGTATATTTTTTAAAAAAACATTAGAATGTTTGAGGGAGGACGTAAAAAACTATCTGGTACGAATACAAAAGAAAGTGACTCCAAAAACAAGCCCACATTAAAAAACAAGCTGGGAGTTTACTAAATACAAAAGATTACGATCTACTATCCACTATGGAACTCTTAAGAAATTGTAAAGATTTTTTTTAATGATCTTCGATCGGATGGGCTTTTACTGAAATGCTCTGTGATGCAAAAGAACTGGCCGACTAGACTGATATCCCTGCTAATTTTTAGGCCACGCAGCCACGTCACAGAGTTCGCCGCAAAAATGCTAATTTTGATTACGAAGCACGAGATGATCCGGTGGAATATCCTAAATTAAAATTCAAGGTACAGTTTCATTTTTTTACATTGACCAAGCAATTAATGCCTTGGAATCCAGATTTAATTTAATGAGTACCCATAGTAATTTTTTACAATTTTTATATAATATATATGATTTAAAAGATACCCCTAAATATTCAATAATTAAAAACTGTAAGAATTTAAAAGTGATGTTGACAGATGGAGAATCAGTAGATATAAATGCGCTTGATCTAGCAGATGAGATAATGTTAGTTTCAGCATTAGAAAGGGAAAAAAAAGCCAATAGAAGTTTTAAAATTTATTCCAGTTTTAGAATTTGCGCCAAATCTTGCCATCGCATTAAGAATTTTACTTTATTTGCCAATAAAGTTAGCAAACGGAGAGAGGAGTTTCTCAATTCAAAATTTCTTCTTCAATTTTTCAACATAGATTAAATGGTTTTTTTTATATTGGTATCGAACTTAAATAGCTGAGCAATTTATTTAAAAAACATTAATCAGAAAGTTTTCAGAGTTAAGTAAAAAAAACACCAAAAACACTCTTAATTTTTTTTGTTTGTTTTGTTATTTGTTTTTAATTTTTAATAAATATTTACACGTATACTGTTATGTTGATTTTCTTTGCAAGAAATTATTCAAGTTTTATAGGCGTGTATTTATAAATAATTATATATATTTTTAAAAATATTTTTATACGTTGTGGAGGGGGGGCATTTTTTTATTTTGTCCGGGGGAAAATGTTAGAAAA